>CM065702.1:44017332-44045083 GCA_017654935.2 Phymorhynchus buccinoides | reverse complement strand
CCTTTGCCAAGTCTTTGATGCCTAAAAAAAAGTTATTGACGCCGTACTTTTTTAAATTTTATTACTTCCACTAGTTACAGAATTGATAAAGAAACAATTTACTTTGGCTTATTTCGGATGTCCGCGGTTCGACGATCTAGTTCCGTCTAGCATACATCCTCGGTTTGTCGAAAGTTACTAGTTTTCCTTTTGAATTTTTCTATGTCCTTGTCTTTTGGGTGCAATGTGTTTGATTGTAATTGAAGCAATTGTCATCATTGCATGTCGTGAGAGGTCTTTGAAAATAGGGTAAGTGTCTTTGAAAGTTTGTGAATTTTAGTATAAAAAAACCCTGTGGTGATACCGGTTGGTCTTTTGTATTTATAAAGTAGTTCCCCCACCTTCTGAAAGTTCTGTGCTGTCACTCTATTTGACTGCCTTTTTCCTTGCTTTACTGTCATCTACTATCTATCTTTCTGACTTATTTGGCCCATTCTCCTGTCTTTTTTAAAAAATAAATCTTCAAATAACTTTTCTCCTTTGATTTTTGGGAGCTCCTCCGAAATCGGAATGTGTCGGCTGTACGCAGCGGGGAGACCAATGAAAACTAAAAACCGGACACATGCGTGCTTTGCTCATTATGGCCTTTTGGCCTGGGAACACAAGAAGAAGAAGTATGAAAAATCTGTACAAACTCTGTTTAGCAAGTTTAAGAAAAAGAAGAATAGGACCATGCTAGTACCCCAAGTGAAACAGCAACACAGACCGTGACAGAGGGCACCCACACCAATGTCTTGTTGTTTCTCTATGACTGTGTCGCACACAGTATCAACAGTTCATTCTTCCCTTGTGCTGTCAGCGAATGGAACGTGCTGCTACCAGCAGCAGTTGACCACACTGCAGTCTGCAGGCTCGTCTTCTCATGGGAGGACCATGCCGTCTTACAGAAAGACTTCCAGCATCTTGAGGAATGACCGACCTGACTGGCTGGGTCACCACATTAGCTTAGGGTGTTTTTTGCTTTTCTTGTCCGACCTGGAACCTCGACTAGTATAGTACCAATGAATCAAAAGTGTTGGTTGTGGGCACTCAACTGGAAGAAGAAGAATGGGAGAAGTGGCACATGCAGTTTCACCCTGAGAAATGCCAGACTCTGCCTATCGCATGCAGCAAGAAGCCCTCACACTACCCATGCCAACTGCATGGGCACGCTCTGGACACCGTTCAAACGGCTAAGTACTTGGTTGTCACTTTGCAGGCAACTGGCAGTTGGGACGTCCATATATCAATACCATCACAGCAGTAGCTAGCATTTCTATATAGGGACCTCAAGATAGCCTCCAAGGAATTGAGAGAGAAGGCCTACATCGGTACATGGCCTTTGTCAAGCTGATTCTCGGACTGGGAGCCTTTCGCCCAGAAAATATCAGTTGACAAGGTTGAGTCGATTTGACACATATCTTCCAAGTTTGTCCTGAATCGCTCTACCAGCGTCACCGACATGCTTCAACAACTTGGATGGAGCTCTCTGCAAAAGCGATGGCAGGCTACCAGACTCACCATGCTCTACAAAACACTCAACGGCATGGTGAGCATCAACAGGAGCAAGCTGGTACCTCAGTCACAACGACAACGTAGAGGGCACCCCCCAACAGTTAGCTATTAAGTCTCCCAGTGCTGAACACAGTATCTCCAAAACTCATTCTTCCCTAGAACAGTAAAGGAGTGGAATCAACTAGTGAACTACCAACAACAGCAGTGCCAAGATTTTAAGCCCAAACCCCAGAGAGTTTTACAGCTAGGGTTGGAAGCATCTACATGGACACCCGCCTGCTGCCATCTCCATTAGCCCCATTCTGGGGTCATTGGACTTACGGAATGACAGCTTCCCCCCCCCCCCCCCCCACCTCTAACTCTCTCTCTCTCTCCCCTCCGTCGCCTAAAATCTTAACCCTTGTTAAATTCAGTTTTTCAGTGTTCTCTCTCTCTGTGTGAATGTTTTCTTCTCTGGCTTTTTCTTCTGACAAGAGTGGTTGAACCTCCCCGGTTCCCTGGTAAGATAATCACAGTGATGATTGTGACCACGCACAGCGAACAAGAAGAAGAAGAGCTTCTTGACTACAGTGGAACCTCCCTTATAAGACCTTCAAAAATCATCCAATGTGAGGCCTTATAAGGGAGCAGGGTCTTAACAGAGAGGTACTTTTAATACTTACAAAAAGAAGGGCAATGTCTCAGAAAAGTAGGTCGTATGTGGGAGGGAAGTCTTATAAGGGAGGTTCCACTGTACTATTCAGTAGGAGTTGGCTGTGTTGTGCCAGTGGGATTAATAGATGACACGAATTCACATAGCATGCATCCTGTGGGGTGGCCAATAGTACTACTTAGTAGTCGAGACGAATACTATTATTTTTTTGGGGTGGGGTTGGGCCAGCTGTCCGCACAGGATAAGCATCCCCAATCGCAAGAAGGTTATCAGGATCTTTTTCTTCTTCGATCGCTCAGACAGTTTTCCTGTCAGTATGAGCGCAGATGCATCATGCTTGTGCCGTTATGCGCCTAAAAGAAATAATTAGGCCCAGCAAGTCCGACTTCAGCAGGAGGAGGAAATCTTTTTTAAAGTGTTTCTTGAAAAAGGGCAGGAGAATGGACCGGTTAGGCAGAAAGATAGATAGAGACAGACAGTAAGCAAAGGGAAAAGGCAGAGTCAAAGAGAGAGTGACAGATTAGAGGAAGTTACAAGCACAGAACTTCTAGAAGGTGGGGGAACTATTTATATAAAAGACCTCCCGGCTATCCCCAGGGGTGGGGGGGGGGGGTGGGCGGGGGGGGAGGGGGGGGGTGGGGGGGGGGGGGCGGGGAGGGGGGGGGGGGGTCTGGGGGGGGGGGGGGGGGGGGGGGGCGTGGTGGGGGGCGGGGGGTGGGGGGGGGGGGGGGGCGGGGTCCTAGGCCCTTCCTAGGGGGGGGGGGGGGGGGAGGTGGGGGGGGGGGAACGGGGGGGGGGGGGGGGGGGGGTGGGGGGGGGGCGGGCGGGCGGGGGGGGGGGGAGGGGGGGGGGGGCCGGGCGGGGGGGGTGGGGGGGGGGGGGGGGGGGGGGGGGGGGGGGGGGGGGGGGGGGGGAAGGGGGGGGAGGGGGGGGGGGTTTGCGGGGGGGGGGGGGGGGGGGCGGAAGGGGGGGGGGGGGGGGGGGGGGGGGGGGGGCCGGGGGGGTGGGGGTGGGGGGGGGGTGTGGGGGGGGGAGGGGGGGGGCGTCAGGATCTGAGAGCACACTTGCGTGGACAACCCGAGTCCTGGCACAAACGTCACATCTGATGGCCCCACTCTGCAGTACTGGACTAGCCACTCTTAACAATAGCCCTGTTAAGTTAACTTAGTAGGTACCGATAAGTTTGAGGTTAATTTGTGTCTAAGGGGCGGGGTGGGTGGTGGGGGTAGGGGGGGGGAGGGGGGGTGGGGGGGGGGGTTCTGCCCTAAGCAAAAGTAATGCTGCAAGCAAGCTCCCAATTCAGCGTCAATGTAATTCTCTGCCATTCTTGTCTGCATTTTCCTCTGCAGTTTTCAGTTAAATAATTTCCGTCATGTGCCCGATAATGCAACTTGTAAGCGAGCGCACACACACTCACACAAAATACTGTACATGTATGCAGTAATATAATTACAGAGGGAGATAAAAAGGAGGATGAAATCATGATTGTAGCAAGGGGGTGGGTGATGGAGCGTATTGGAAGGGGGGAGGGGGACACGGATGAAATCAAGAGAACGATAAACGTCGATGGTTTCTTTTTCGTCCATTCCATTTTATTTATGTGTGCATTTTATTTACACTGCACCGCTTCCTAATTTGGGCAAATACGACAGCATTCTCATCCATGACTGACTTCAAAGGAGAAGTCAAGAGCAATATATATATCTATACCCTTTATAATAAAAGTCACTGTCTGTGTGCGTCTGTTTGTCCCAAAACTGTTGACCATAGTCAAGAACCCTATAACCATATAAAAAAATATACCAGTATCACTCGAGCCATATGTTTTTAACCTCCTGTGCAAACCGCCACCAAGGAAGTACCGTAAAATCCTAAGCAAACGCCCAGTACCTAGCAAACGCCCACCCCCTACTTTTGGTCAAAAGTTGTGCAGAGGGGTCACTGCCTAGTAAACGCCCATCCCCATCTCCATTGCCTAATGCATGCTTTAGTGCATATTGATCGCAATGTTTTGTTGTTGTAGTTGTTGCTGCCTTTTGGGGGAGGGGGGATTCTTCTTCTTCTGCGTTCCCAGGCCATATGGCCATAATGGGTAACTAAGGTATGTATGTGTTCCCCAGGTTTTCAGTTTTCACTGGTCTCCCCGCTGCGTACAGCCGGCACATTCCGATTTCGAAGGAACTCAAAGGAGAAAATTATTTGGAAGACTTTTTTTTAAAGGCAGGAGAATGGGCAAAAACTTTGATTTAGTTTTTACCTTGTGTTTAATACGTGGTAATATTTAGCATGGTTGTGTGTTGTCTTCATTCACCTCAGAGTCTTTTTAAAGACGAAAATGTGGTTTTATTCGCCATGTTTATTATTTATTTCATCTTCATGTGCTTGTGTGAGTGTAGTGTTTTGATGTTTTTAGTTCAATTATTCATAAAAATGTGATAAAAGTTTTCTTTTCGTGCAAAGGGGTGTATGTATACCTAGCAAACGCCCACCCCCCAACTTTGCCCGAAATCTGTGCAGAGGGGTAGTAGGCATTTGCTAGGGATTTTACAGTACTTGTGTTATGGATCCAAAGTTTGTTGGCCACAGTTTGCAAAGTGTTGGCCATAGACCTTCAAAACCACATTTTCGTAATCAGCATTAGCCAAGGAAAGCATTGAGGCATATTTTGAACCTCCTTTGGAATCCTCCTAAGGAATACTGAAGCCATTGGCCTTAGTGTAAATCTAATGGCCGTGCACCCCTATAGCCAAATATTGGATCAACGTCACCAAAGGAATGCAGTCGGGACATTTTGAGGGGGACCAGGAGTAAAGTTTGCTGGGGTGCATGTGGGTCTGCCTGAAGCCTTCTTCTTTGATCACTCAGACAGTTTCCTTTCAATTATGAGCGGAGATGCGTCATGCTTGCCGTTATAATAATAATAATAATAATAATGGGAATTTATATAGCGCTCTTTCTCACATGAGCTCAGTGCGCTTTACATTGATAACAAGAACATTAAAGGCAAACAAATAATTAAATCATTAGAAAGTAAAATAAGCACGATGCTTAGTTGCACGCAACGTTCTCTTACTTCCTTACACACACACACACACACACACACACACACACACACACACACACACACACACACACACACACACACACACACACCACACACACACACACATGCATGCGCACACACACACACTCACACACAATTAATTATACAAGAGGTACAATAATTACAATATGAACATTCTAAGAAGAAACATAGAGACCACATTTCACAATCAAGTTTGAATACAATACTGCAACTTGAAATAAAATCATACATGCCCATCGACATACCAATTACATGACTAATTATAATAGACAAATTTTGCAAAAACAAAAATACCCTTCTACCTCATTTACAAGCGTTGTAATGCGCCTAACTAAGAAATAGCTAGGCCCAGCAAGTCCGACTTCGGCTGGAGGAAATCTTTTTGAAAGTGTTTCGTGAAAAAAAGGCAGGAGAATGGACCGGTTAGGCAGAACGATGGTAGATGACAGTAAGCAAAGGGAAAAAGGACAGAGTCAAAGAGAGTGACAGATTAGAGGAAGTTACAAGCACAGAAGGTGAGGGAACTATTTATGCAAAAGACTCCCCGGTATCCCCACGTGGGGGTGCCTGAAGCCTGAATTCAGGCAGTTTGGTTCAGGTTCTGGCAGTGGTCTGTCTGAAAACAGGGCTCTTCTCATGCTCTTTTTCCCCTCTTAAATTGACCGTTTAGCAAGGGTTATGATGGGAAGTTCAGGCAAACTCTTTGGTCATCGCATGCACCCTTGAGTTTGAGCAAAGCGAAGCAAGCAGGGCTTAGCAGCTAGTACTGTATATTTAAGTTTTCTGGCCCAGTGCCATGAAGCCCATTGCGGCCTTATATGAGATTACTTCCCGAATGAGATGTAGGAAAGTGATGTGAGGGCTTTCTTGGAGTCGGAACAGTATTGATTAGCTATAGCAATAAAAAGGATGGGAAGGGAGGGGGGGGATTATCTCTCCACTGTCAAAGAAAGAAGGGGATGGAGGAGAAGTGTGGGAGGAGGGGAGGGGTGCTAGGAGGGGGGGGGGCTGGGGAGGGGGAATCATGTGACAAGAGGAGCTGACATTGATGCGTCTGGGACTGGAAGGAGAGAGGGAGGGTGGGTGGGAGATATGTGGAAGGAGGGTGTGGTGGCAGTAGAGGGAAGAAGGGGGTGGGGGTAGGTGGGGTGTTGTGGGGTTTTTTTTTTTCTCAGGGGGGGGGGGGTTAGCGGGGGCTCATGCTCAGTCTGGATGACTGAAGAGTGGAATCGCAATTGAGGAAAAGCTATGACATTGATGTCTCGGGACTGGGAAAAGAGAGAGAGGAGGGGGGGGGGGAGTGAAAGTGGAGAAGGGTAAATGGCAGGGGAGGGGGGAGGGGGTTGGGGGAAGGGAATGGTCATCTGGGCCCTTTTGAAAGCATCTAAGGGGGTGAGCAGCGCAGGCACTTGAATTTTTTAGTGGTTATTTTGTGGCAAGTTCCGTCGAAATTGTGTTAGTAATTTTTTGAAATGTTTGCTGAAAGATTGTTTCATAAGCAGGATTCAAACTTCACGAGTTCATCATGAAAGTGCCCGTCAATACAAGTTCTTAGAAAAAACAACTTGAGAGATTGTACAGTGGAACCTCCCTTATTATAAGACCTCCCATTATAAGACTCCCTCCCACATTAGACCTACTTCTCTGAGACATTGCCCTTCTTAGTAAGTATTAAAATTACCTCCCTTAGAAGACCCCCCTGTTATAAGACCTCATTTTGGATGATGTTTGAAGGTCTTATATTAAGGGAGGTTCCACTGTAGAAGTCTACTTGCGATATGGGTAATGAGTTAATGCAAGGGTTCTTTGCTGCAAGGGATTGGTCTTACATTAGTTTTGCATTTGTTGAGACAACTCTGGATACTATCAAATAAAAAAATTCATTGGCACCTTAACCCTTTCACCACCAATGTCGCATTTATGCACCACAATGGTTTAACATCCATGTCACTAAAAGGCATCAAATCAGGGCCTGTTATCCAAAGACCCTATTTTCTTAATTTTGGGAGGTAAGAATAGGCCTAATGTTATATATGTCACAGAGGAATTAGCAATATTGTGGATTTTTGTTTTATACTTTTGTACCCAGTTAAGTTTAATGGTATTTTTTGGCTGAAAAATGTCTGGCGGCGAAAGGGTTAAATTGATCACAATTGTTGGCTGGAGAACACTGATCTCGGCACCTTCTGACAAGAACACTACTTGTATTCAGAACTTGGGAAAAAAAAGTTACTGCATCTCTATCGTTGGCTGTGATTGAAAAAGAAAAGATCTGTGTACAACCCCCCCCCCCCCCCTCATGGGGGTACCGGGGGCATCTTTCGTACAAATAGTTCCCCCACCTTCTGGAAGTTCTGTGCTAGCAACTTCCTCTAATCTGTCATTCTCTTTTACTCTGCCTAAGGCAGTGTACACACTTAAGCAGATATTCCATGCGGAAACCCGTGCGCAATCCATAAATAAGTGAAACAAAGAAGGGAAAAGATTTGCGCACGTGTCCGAATTTCCCCTATATGTGTAAACTTTTATCCTTCTTTCTTCCACTTATTTAGGGTTTTCCGTACAGAACCTACGCGTCTAATGTGAACCCGGCCTTATCCATTTGCTTTCTGTCATCTGCTATCTTTCTGACTTATTGGCCAATTCTCCTGCCTTTTTCCCACAAAAAAACAAAACAAAAAATTATCCTTTGAGCTCCTCCGAAACCAGGATGGGAAAACGGGGAGACCAGTGAAAACTGAAAAACGGACACATATGTATCTTACCCATTATGGCCATATGGCCTGGGAATACAGAAGAAGAAGAAGTATCCAGTTCATGTACCTGTGTGCATATCTATCAATCGTAATATACGATGAATTGAATAGTGGTGTAGGGTGTGGGAGAGGGGGGGGGGGGTAGGAGTGGGGCAAGCGGAGCGGCATCTTGGGAGTTTGGCAAGTTGCGGACGGGTGCTTGAAGTCGGAATAGGAATAAGGATACCGCTTTTCTTTTTGTTTTTGTACTCCAAGTTGTCATTTTGATATTGTTTGACTTACTCGTGATACTGTGGCAGTGATCGCATTTACTGGTAATTATCAGTAAAATACTGATTGCAAAACCAAAATACTGAAAACAAATTGACCTCTCAGTCCCAGGGACGGACTGATGCATTTCTGCTAGGACTGATAAATTATTTTAACAGAGGCTTTGATATTGTGGTTTTCACTGGTTTTTGTTTCCCTGGGACTGGTTTTGACACCGGTTGTTGGGGGGCATTGTCGCTGATGGGACTGGTTTTCAAAATTCATAGAGCCATCACTGTAGTGTGGGTGATATGAAATACGGGATCGATAAAGAGTACAAAGAAAAGCAATAAACTGGGATGGGGTTTTTTTCCCAGAAAAGCAATGAAATGCTTTTGACTCCTGCTGTTTGTGTGTAACTTGTAATTCTGTCTTGGTGATGGTTCAAAGACACTGATGCACCACGATTAAGTCCCTTGATTAAGTCCCAAGATTTATTACCAGCTATAAGAGGGAAAACACATGAAACCCGTGATTTTGACACGTGATATGGTGGGTCTTTAAATTCTGGATGCCAAGTTTTTGTGTGGTTTCAGTGGTCGTCATCACCGTCGTCATCTTTGTGTCATCGCCAATGGTGCTGTTGGATTTTGTTATATAAATTGTATCATAATGAATGAGTGCTCTTTGTTTCGTGTGTGCCGTGATCTTGTTGGTTTCCTGACATTTTGTGATTGGATGGTTTCCAAGTTATGAGATGATTAATTTACGTATTTTATTGACTGTGCACACTTGCAGCTGCTCACGCATGTGCGTGCATGCATATATATATGCGATGGCTTGGAGTCAAAACGGACTATCTTTAGATAGTCCATTGACGTATTATTGGATTTATTACAAAAACTAATAACTTGTATCAAACAATGACTGCAGAAATTTAAAAAGGGGGTTTTTGCTTTTTATATTTCAGCAGTCTTTTTTTAATACAATGTATTAGTTTTTGCAATAAATTCAATAATATGTCAATGGACTATCTAAAGATAGTCCGTTTTGACTCCAAGCCATCGTATATATATGCATGAACACAATCACGGTTTATTTACGTAGTGGATTTTTGACAGGAAAAGCAAAGCAAAAAATGAGAATAATTGAATCCAATCTAGATATAATATGCAACCCACTTTGAACTGCAAAATTTAATGGGATTTAAAAAAAAAAAAAAAATTTATCGCTCCTCCACCGTGCCAAAGGTTTTGTTAACATCCATTCATAGTTGAGTAATGCAGACAAACGGACAACGCCAGTTGTCAGGATAGATGCGATGAAGGGGCATTGATTTGGCGACCAATCGAAACGGTTCCCACTCAGAAGATGGGCCAAAGACTTGGCCACTAGTTTCACGGCTTAACCCTTTCACTGCCAGCCATTTTTCAGAAAAAAAGACCATAAAACTTAACTGGGTAGAGAAAACAAATTGTCTGAAATATTGGAAATTCCTCTGTGACATGTATAACATTAGGCCTATCCTTACCTCCCAAAAGAAAAGAAAATAAGATCTTCAAATAACAGGCCCTGATTTAATGCCTTTTAGTGACATGGGTGTTAAATCGTTGTGGTGCATAAATGTGTCATTGGCAGTGAAAGGGTTAATGAACAAAACTACACATTTTGAGCCCAAACTACCCATTAAAGCTATCCGGACTACTCAAGACTTGTGTAGGGGGTAAACGGGTCTGTGGCATGGCCAGCGGCTTGAGAGACGGGTGAAGTGTGGGGCAGAACGATGCATTCACTTTTTCGCAACACGCCGCTAGAATAACCAGCGACGCCCGATTTTACCACTGCCGACATGCCGCAAGTATAACCAGCGACGCCCGATTTTACCACTGCCGACATGCCGTTAGTATATTAGCAACAGGCATAATGCCCCTGTGACCGACATTGATGTGGATGTTTTCAACTCGTTTGCTTAAGCACAAAATAATAGTTGGATTTTGATTTTTATATCGTTAAAAAGATTAAAGATAAATCTTACAGGAATAAAGTTGCTGCAGTCTCCAAAAATTTTTAAGATAATTTATTTTTTGTAAAGACCAAAATCGGGTCTCCTGAATGAATTTCTACTTCTTGACTTCAGTGTCCTGAGGAAACAGGTTGTGTTGAAAGTGTTAATCTTCTTCTTCTTCTTCGTTCCCTCAGACAGTTTCCTGTCATATGAGCATAGATGCCTCATGCTGCCGTTATGCGCCTAACTATGAAATAGTTAGGCCCAGCATGTCCGACTTCAGCTGAAGAAATCTTTGTAAGAATTTCTAGAAAAAAAGGCAGGAGAATGGACCAGTAAGATAGAAAGATAGCAGATGGCAGTAAGCAAAGGGAAAAGGCAGAGTCAAAGAGAGTGATGGATTAGAGAAAGTTACAAGCACAGAACTTCCAGAAAGTGGGGGAACTATTTGTACAAACGACCCCCCTGGTATCCCCATGGGGGCATTGCTTGGCTGTCTGAGCGATCGTAGAAGAAGAATCTGGAACCACGGTTCTTATGAAATGAAACATTTCTGCCAACATTGATGGCAGATTAAAGCAAGATGATAGAATGCAATAGGGCATTTGCCACGAGTGTTTGTTCTCCATACATGTACTTGACTACTCATTTGCTGCACTTGTTCTGCCCGAGTCACGCTGACCTTTCTAATTTAACTCTCTCAATTCAACTCAGTGAAGTTCAAGGTCACCGGCACGCGGCAAATGCCCTATTCAAACACGTGGGAAATTATTTTTGATGTGGTCACCACTTGAGGATTGGGGAGATTCAGAGAACATTGAAACGTGTCGTTTGAGGATTGAGCGAATGTTGTACTTTTACCTATGTAAAGGGACTGGACGTTTTGCTACAACTGTTCTCTCGGGCTACAAGATGTATTCCATATTGTTATGACGTCGTCGGGAAATTAGGCTGATGACTTTTGTGATGCACCCAGAGCGATTGTTAAGAGATCCCGCTGCGACCAATGGCGTCTCTTTATGCGTCCTTATTTGCATATATAGGATGGGGCGGTGACCTTTTCTGCACTCCACCCGCTGCTGTGCATTGTGAATGGGTCGGGATGAATTGCTGATTTGACCTGATTTGCATATGTACCGTTTGATAGGAGGGGGTGGGGTGGAGGAGGTGGTGGTGTGATGAGATAGGGATCCCCGTGTTTATCGTTAACGGCTCGTAGTTCATATATTCCCCGTCAGAAACTTTGTTTTTCGCAAAATGTGCGGGAAGCGTGTGCGCGCTTCTCTTTCTCACTTCATCGATATGTAGTATGGTTTTTTTGTGTGTACTATCTGAGAGTCAGTCGATTACTAATGCTTATTTTGGATAACATTTTTCTTCTTCTTCTTTTTCCGCTCAGACAGTTTTCTGTCAATTGTGAGCGCAGATGCGTCATGCTGCTGTTATGCGCCTAACTAAGAAATAATTAGGCCCAGCGTGTCCGACTTCGGCTGGAGGAAAAATCTTTTTGAAAGCGTTTCTTGCTAAAAATAATAAAATTTAAAGGTGGGAGATTGGGCCGGAAAGGCAGAAAGCAGATGACAGCAAGCAAAGGGAAAAGGCAGAGTCAAAGAGAGTGACAGATTAAAGGAAGTTACAGGCACGGAACTTCCAGGAGAGGGGGAACTATTTATGCAAAGGACCCCCGGTATCCCCACGGGGGTGGATAAGTTTACTTAATTTTGCTTGTCTTTCGGGCGGGGGGGGGGGGGGGGGGGGGCGGCATCTCAGTCTAAGTGATATTTTGCTCTCAGTCTGAGTGATATTTTGCTAGGCGTGAGAAGAAGACCCAAATGATCATTATGCTTTGGAGAGTTGAAAGGTTTCCCTTTTGGGGGTGGGGTGGGGGGGACTTTGATCATAGTGCCTGAGAATCAATGAGACTCGAGGAAGACCGGCAACAGTTTTCCGAATCTTGTGATTTAATTGGTGTTGAATTTACTCACTACTACTACAAGTTTACAAATGTGAATTTTTACGTAAGGACAAACATCTGCGCACAAGGACAGCTTTACACACCACCGAAGGACAACTTTCTACTCTTGCAGTACAGGACACCTTTACAGGACAACTTTACACATCACCAGAGAACAACTTTCTACACTTGCAGGACAGGACACCTCTTTACACTACTCAAGGACAACTTTACACACCACCGGAGGACAACTTTCTACACTTATACAGAAGGACACGTTTTTACACTACTCAAGGACAACTTTACACACCACCGGAGGACAACTTTCTACACCTGCAGAAGGACACGTTTTACACTAAACAAGGACAACTTTACATTTCACCGGAGGACAACTTTCTACACTTGCAGAAGGACACGTTTTTATACTACTCAAGGACAACTTTACACACCACCGGAGGACAACTTTCTACACTACATCACCAGAGAACAACTTTCTACACTTGCAGGACAGGACACCTCTTTACACTAAACAAGGACAACTTTACACATCACCAGAGGACAACTTTCTACACTTATACAGAATAATCTGTTTTTACACTAAACAAGGACAACTTTACACACCACCGGAGGACAACTTTCTACACTTGCAGAAAGACACGTTTTTACACTACTCAAGAACAACTTTACACACCACCGGAGGACAACTTTCTACACTACATCACCAGAGAACAACTTTCTACACTTGCAGGACAGGACACCTCTTTACACTAAACAAGGACAACTTTACACTTCACCAGAGAACAACTTTCTACACTTATACAGAATAATCTGTTTTTACACTAAACAAGGACAACTTTACACACCACCGGAGGACAACTTTCTACACTTGCAGAAGGACACGTTTTTTTACACTAAATGAGGACAACTTTACACACCACCGGAGGACAACTTTTTACACTTGTAGAAGGACACGTTTTGTACACTAATCAAGGACAACTTTACACACCACCGGAGGACAACTTTCTACACTTGCAGAAGGACACGTTTTTTACACTAATCAAGGACACAACTTTCTACACTTGCAGAAGGACACGTTTTTTACACTAATCAAGGACACAACTTTCTACACTTGCAGAAGGACACGTTTTTTACATTAAATGAGGACACTTGCAGAAGGAAACGTTTTTTTGCACCACACAAAGACAACTTTACACACCACTGAAGGAGTATTTGTGTACGCCGGTCCGTCTCGTCCGCCTTTGATAACAGATAGCAGAGGAGGCAACGGCTATTCTAAAAGGCTGGGCTAGAATTTGTCGAAAGCGGAGGAAAGCTTTCGCCTACCCTTTATCACAACACAACGCGGGCGCTGTACGGCTGGCAAGGGAAACGAACGAATCGCCGTTCAACGAAGATGCAGCGGTCCGACGACAAGACCCCACCCCGCTCGCCAATCAGCATCCGAGAGGACAGGATGAGCAACGTGTTGCAGAACATGACGCTGGACATGTCCGCCATGACGGCGAGCAACGGCAACAGCAGCGGCAACGGCAAGAAGGTGCGCTTCAGGGACGACAACGAAGTGCGCTGGATCATCTCCAGCCCCAACGCCAACACCCAGTACGTTATCTGCGACGATCGTGTTGACGATTGCGGAACGACGACGCAGCGCGCAAATGATTTATGCAAGAAAAACAGTACTACCGTTGCGTACAGCGGTTTTGCCAAGAAAAATGCTGCTGGCGCGTGTGATTTTGACAAGAAAAATTCTGCTGGCGCATGCGATTTTGACAAGAAAAACGATACCCATGCACCACCAGGGCGTTTTTCTGTAACGGTTTTAGGAGTAAAGGAAGGTACCACCACTACTACTACTTCTACTACTGTTATTTCTTCTGCGGCCACTACTGGCAAGGGGAGTGTCATGCTGGGGAGCGTTGTCGAGGAGAGCGCGGTGGAGTGTATTTCGGTGGAGGAGATCCTGCGCGCCAACAGGGAGTACTTCAAAATGAAGATGAAGACGGGCCAAGAGATCGTCATCACCAAGGTAAACTGGGGCAATTTTCATATGGCTGGCTGTTTTATTTTATTTTTTCTTTATAGTAAGTTTGAGCTTGGTCCAATTTTGAAAGTGTCATGGTTGAGTTTGTGGTTGAGTTTGAAGTTGTTGTTTTTTTGTAAGGGTCCCACCCGCTCTTCATAGCTCTTCATTTTTAGTCCCAGAGTCTGCTGTATAAGTGATCTGGTTTTTTCCCACTTTCTCACCCCTTTTTAACTCTACATGTGCGTTTATCTCTCATTGTCTAAGTGGTGTCTTGATAAAAATGAAGTACTGTATCATGTAATTGAACAAAGGGGGAAAACTCTTTCTAATTAACTCCCCTCCACCAAAGTTGATTACGATACCAATCATCTAGCAATGCGTGGATCAGTTTGGCTCACTTTGGCTCTGATCCACGCATTGCTAGATGATTGGTATCGTAATCAACTTTGGTTGAGAGGAGTTAATTAGAAAGAGAGTTTTCCCCCTTTGTTCAATTTTGTTATCTCCTCTTGGCCTCATTATTTCATTCTTTGATATATTGTATCATGTGTTTTGTGTGTGTGTGTCTGTGTGATTCTGCAAGATTATTTGTATTTATAAATAAGCGAGCAACAAAAGTTACAAACAACGTAAAAAAGCTTGACATTCGTGATATTGACCAAATCCTTTTCTAGCCATCTTGTTGCTCTCTTACCTGAGAGAGAGAGAGAGAGAGAGAGAGAGAGCAGAAAATAGCTCAAATGATCCTGCTTGATATATGTCAGCAGTTTAGACTGTATATTTATCTACATAAGCTGAATTAGTGTGTCTCTTTGTCTGTGCGTGTGTGTGATGCATTACGTTCAGTTTCCTACCCTCTATCTCTCCAGATCCCTAGGTATAAGCTTTCAACTGTCGGTCGGCGCTCTTTTGCTGTTTCAGGACCGACCTGGAACAAACTTCCTCTCCCTCCTTCAGTGACCGACCCTCTCTGCTTTCAAATCAAACCACAAAACGCACCTATTTCCCCGTCTTTGAAGCTGATTCTCTCTTTCCCTACTCTCGCTTGCCTTTAGGTCTATTTCTCAAATGTGTGTGTGTGTGTGTGTTATCTTGTTCGTCTATGTATAGCGTCTTTGAATGCCTTATGAATGTTTAATGTTTAGCGCTTCGATTTGATTTCTATCAAGATTTTGCACCATATAGATACTGTATGTTGTTGCTGTGTGTGTGTGTGTGTGTGCGTGTGCGTGTGCGTGCCTGCGTAAGAATGTACACGTATGAGTGGGGCTTGGGGATGGGGTGCAAGAGTCGGAGAGAAAGAGATTATGATCAGCACATGTATCCATGGGACATTTCAAGTTTTTGTGCCAGAGAAAGAAAGTCTTTTGATAAAAAAAACCCAACCAATTGGCATCCTTTTTTCAAATGAAACTTCGAAGAAATTCCTATGACTTCGCCATTCTCTGGTTGGCCCCTTTCTTTGGCCTCGTGTTTTGATTTGCAACATGAATATTGGAAACGTCTGTCGGGGAGTGGTGTAGTGGGTTTGATCTTTTGCCATCTGACAGGAACAATGATGGCAGTTGGCACTAAATCATTGACTGTTACTGTTAGGCTTCCAAAAGAGACGATCAGTCTATCTCTGTCTGTCTGTCATCTGTCTCTCTCTGTCTGTCTTTTTGTCTGTCTGTCTTTATGTCTGTCTGTTTTTATGTCTCTGTCTCTCTGTTTGTCTTTCTCTCTGTGTCTTGTCTGTCTGTCTTTATGTCTATGTCTCTGTCTCTCTGTCTCTGTCTCTCTCTCTCTTCTCTCTCTCTCTCTCTGTCTCTCTCTCTTCTCTCTCTCTCTCTCTCTCTCTCTATCTCTCTCTCTCTCTCTCTCTCTCTCTCTCTCTCTCTCTCTCTCTCTGTCTCTCTCTCTCTGTCTCTCTCTCTCTCTCTCTCTTTGTCTTTGTCTGTCTGCTTGTTTCTCTCTTTTTCTCTCTTTCATTTTTTTCCCTTGGTCATATCTCCTGATACGCTATATAATATTGCTTATGACGATGTTAGTATGTATTCACTTCATTTTATTTGTTTACTCTTCTCCTACAATGAGCTTGATATATATGTTAAAATTAATATTTAAAAATATGTCTTCAATTTAGTGCAAATTGTTACTGGTTTCATACCCTATGCTGTGTTTATTTGCCATGGTCTATAGTGTATGTTTCCTTTATACATGCTTCAATATGTCTGTGTGTATGTGCATGCGTGTGCACGCAAGTGTGTGTGTATGTGAATGTGCGTGCGTGTATGGTTGCACGCATGTATGCACACGCAAGTATTAAAAATGATCCATGTGCGTATATACAATGGGTCCATATTCCAACCTATCTTTGTATCATATCACCTGCTTTGCTACCTTTGAGTTCAGCTCTGTATGTCACTATGCGTAATAGTATACCTTGCCACGTTTGTGTTCTATGTTAGTATATCTATATGTATCAAGGACAGATTGGAAGAATAGGCGTTGCCTAAAATCTATATCCTTGGAAAATACAGTTTAAGTTTTCAAGTTCTCTCTCTCTCTCTCTCTCTCTCTCTCTCTCTCTCTCTCTCTCTCTCTCTCTCTCTCTCTCTCTCTCTCTCTCTCTCTCTCTCTCTCCCCTCCCTCTCCCCCCCTCCCTCTCTCCCCCTCTCTCTCTCTCTCTCTCTGTGCGTAGTTTAAGACTAAGATTGTTCCTCCGAAGTCGGAGTGTGGTTGCCCACGTGGCAGGGTAATAAAAAAAAACCGGTCACACAGGTAATGTTCTCATCCCTAGCTGGTGCATTTATACCATAGTGTTCGGGTGTTTCGGCTGTTGGGATGATCCCTGGAGTCTTTAAGCCAGGGTACGACAACAACTACAGACTAAGATTTAAGCAATTTAACTTTGTTTTTGTTTTTAGACAATGAAATCATCAACTAATTTTGATTGTCTAAGCTTAGACAGAATGCGTTTGGGGATTCTGTTGCCCGATTCAGCCACTAATGCTGTAATAAGCATGGTGATTTACTTTTCAATGAGGCTTTATACCGTAAAATTCAGAATATAAGCCACTACTTTTTTCCTCAACTTGATCCCATGCGGCTTATAGACTGATTTGGCTTATCTGTGGATTTTTTTTCCATTCTATGTTTATCAATATGATTTTTAAAAATTCTGGCCACATTCTTCAGCCTATTTTGAGTTTCTTTTAGATTCAAAACTGGTTTTGGTAATCAATAGATTCAAATCTCATGTTTAAAGTATCTGAGAGCATTGCACACTCATGTTCTGATAGAAGAATTTATGTATTTGTTGCTTTCTGCACATTTAATTTTCTCTGCAGCTTATAGACTGGTGCGGCTTATATGTGAATAAATACCTAATATTTTGCCAATTTAAGGGATGCAGCTTATACAGGTGTGTCTTATAGTCAGTTTTTACGGTATTGAACATTCTCTGCCCCTGTCTCGTGCACTGAGATGCGTGCGCCATCTACATCAGATTATCATCCTTGCCTGTAACGAAGTAGTGGTAAATTATATTTATAACCACAGAAAATTCTCTGCCCCTGACTCGTCACTAGGTGGCATGGTCAACTCAGTCCTAAAAATGATCTTGTGTCGCCGAGAAGTAGTATAAAGCCCCATTGATCAACATTAGAGTTTAGGAAGGTGTTGCTGTTTTTTAAACATTTATTTGCATATCGTCGGTGACATTCAAAAACCTCGTATCTCAATTTTGGTAGTTTTGAAAAAAAGAAATGAAAAAAAACTAGTTTAAAAATTACCCGCTTTGACCACGATTGATTAACTATGATGACTATGTTGTTCAAGACATTGCGAGTTTAGTCCTGCATTTTATTGAAATTACTTGTTGAAAAAAAATTTAGACTTGAAAAGAACGAAGATACATGGTTTTTGTCCTTAACTGGAACTTAATTTAGGACTTGCGAGGGTTTTTTCCATTTACACAACCTCATTTACCCCAGATAGAAAGTCGTTAGAGAAACGAGCTCTTGATGGAAGGTGGCGGGGGAAAATTAGAAAGCTGACTATGTATCTAGCTCAACCCCCCCCCCCCCCCATTAAAAAAAATAAATTCAAAATACAAGGTTTTTGAATTTCACCGACAATATACAATTGTGTGTTTTCAGAGCCTGGCTGAAGTGTTCCGATGTTTCATCTGTATGGAAAAGCTGCGGGACGCCCGGCTGTGTCCCCACTGCTCCAAGCTGTGCTGCTTCACGTGTATCAGGGTGAGAACTCGCAAATGCGCATGCAGGCGCGCATGCATGCGCACACGCACATACACACACACATTCTCTCTCTCTCAATCATTCACTCACACACACACACACACACACGCATACACACACACATTCATATTCTCTCTCTCTCTCTCAATCACTCATATACACACATACACACTCTCTCTCACTCACTCACACACACACATACACACACTGTCTCTCTGTCTCTCTCTCTCTCTCTCTCTCTCTCTCTCTCTCTCTCTCTCTCTCTCTCTCACACACACACACACACACACACACACACACGCGTTGTGACTCTCTCTCTCTCTCTGTCTCTCTCTCTCTCTCTCTCTCTCTCTCTCTCTCTCTCTCTCTCTCTCTTTCTCTCTCTCTCTCTCTCTCTCTCTCTCTCTCTCTCTCTCTCTCTCTCTCTCTCTCTCTCTCTCTCTCTCTCTCTCTCTCTCTCTCTCTCTCTCTCTCTTTTCCACTAGGTCTCTCTTCCCTTCTCCATACATTTGCAAGGTAAAGAAAGGTTGCAGCGTAACAAAACCGAAGCAACAACAAGCTAAGCTTATGGCGTGCTCAACAAACACACTCTCTTTCTCTCTCTTTCTCTTCTCTCTCTGTACCTTTCTTTCTTTATGTATTTCTTTTTCTTTCTCTTTCTTCCCAAATCTCCCTCTTGAGGTGTAGAGTGGCACAGAGGTAACGGTTCCCCTCGTGTCAAATAAACCTGAGTTACCCCCCCCCCCCCCCCCCCCCATTTCCTTCCTAATCAGTCACACAAAAAGTGCATGCATAAAAAAAATTGGGTGGCACGCCTCTGGCTGTGACACGCTCTCCAGGTAGGAGCAACCCAAATTTCACAGAGACGCCTCTGTGACTATAAAGTACCTAATACCTCTTCTCTCAGTTTGAAGCATTGTCATGAAAGATCAGAGAGACTCTGCGGTGAACAGGTTTCATTTCTGTGGCTTGCTGTCTGAAGATCAGATTGACAGGCAACAGTTTCCTAAGGCTTTCCACGTCATGGTGTGTGTGTGTGTGCGCGCTTGTTTGTGTGTGTGTGTGTGTGTGCACGCGTGTGTGTGTGTGTGCATGTGCATGTGTGTGTACATGTGTGTGTGTGTACATGTGCGTGTGTGTGTGTGTGTACATGTGTGTTCTTTCTTTCTTTCTTGATCGCTCAGACAGTTTCCTGTCATGTGAGCGCAGATGCATTATGCTGCCGTTATGCACCTATTAACTAAAAAAACACCAGTTAGGCCCAGCATGTCCGCCTTTGGCTGAACAATAATCTTTGTAAGAGTTTCTAGAACAAAGGCAGGAGAATGGACCAGTAAGACAGAACGATAGTAGATGACAGAAAGCAAAGGGAAAAGGCACGAGTCAATGAGAGCGACAGGCTCAGAGGAAGTTACAAGCACAGAACTTCCAGAAGGTGGGGAACTATTTGTACAAAAGACTCGTGGAGGGGGTGGGATCGTCCAGCTCCCCCGTATGGAGGCACGAGGCATCCACCCACTGCCCCGGTCTGAGTTTATGTTTCACACAGACAGAGGTCCCCTGTGGGGATACCGGGGGGTCATTTGTATAAATAGTTCCCCCACCTTCTGGAAGTTCTGTGCTTACAAACTTCCTCTAATCTGTCACTCTCTTTGACTCTGCCTTTTCCCTTTGCTTACTGTCATCTACTATCTTTCTGCCTTACCGGTCCATTCTCCTGCCTTTTTTCAAGAAGCACTTTCAAAACGATTTCCTCCAGCCGAAGTCGGACTTACTGGGCCTTACTATTTGTTAGTTAGGCGCATAACGGCAGCATAACGCATCTGCGCTCATAATTGACAGGAAACTGCCTGAGCGATCGAAGAGAAGAACACTGACAGAGGAAAAGTTTCTATGGCTTTAATTCTATTCTGTGTGCGAGTTATGTGGACGCGTCAGGAGAGAGAGAGCGAGCAACGTAATCAGTCACAGAAGCCAGACTAGTTCAACATTTTGGTTCCATTCCTGCCATGCTATATTGAAGCCTTTCAGAATCAAATTTACAGGCCAGATTAGATATTTTTGAAGACTGATTTGTGTGTGTGTGTGTGGGGGGGGGGGGGGGGGGGGGGTAGTGTTGTTTGTTTGATGAGTTGACTTTGTGAATAGGCTTTTTGGCTCACTCGTGCCAACAAACAGATAACATTTTAGATTTGTGGGTTAGAGAGTATTCAACAGGCAACATGAGCTATCGAGGCTTTCATTGTTGATGAGTTTCTTAACGACTCATTACATACAAGAGGCAAAGCCTTCAAGGCTCACTCGGGGGGGAGGGGTGGGGTGTTTAAGTACAAGATTGCCAACAAATAATGACTTAAAGCATCTGTCTCATGCCAATGGTACTTAAGCATCCCCCCCTCATGTTTGCGACCCTCAATATCAAAGTCACTATTTGTTGGCAATCTTGTACTTAAACACCCCCACCCCCCCACCCCCGAGTGAGCCTTGAAGGCTTTGCATCTTGTTTTCATATTAATTCAGTTTTCTGCTGTTTTTGTTTGTTTCACCCTGATCATAAATCTTATTTTCTCTATTTGTTTTTTTGTGTGCTTTTTCTGGGGTGTTTTTTCTTCTTGTGGCGTTTTTATGATATAATCTCTCCTCCGAAGTGAGTGTGGCTGCCCTACATGGCAGGGTAATCAGAAATGGTCACACGCGTAATGTTCTTATCCCTGGCTGGTGCATTTTGTACCATAGTGTTCAAGGGCTGTTGGGATGATCCCTGGAGTCAGCCAGGGTAAGACAACGACAGCAACAACATGATCTTTATCAACTAAGTCCTTGCGCACATTTGATCCCAATCTGCAAGTTCCATACGGAAACCCCGTACACTTGTTATAAGAAATGAGCGGATGGGATTCCGGATAGGTTTCCATGTGTAATGGGCACACTCTTTCCTATTTCTTACTTCCAGGTTTCCATGTGTAATAGGCACACTCTTTCCTATTTCTTACTTCCAGGTTTCCATGTGTAATGGGCACACTCTTTCCTATTTCTTACTTCCAGGTTTCCATGTGTAATGGGCACACTCTTTCCTATTTCTTACTTCCAGGTTTCCATGTGTAATGGGCACACTCTTTCCTATTTCTTACTTCCAGGTTTCCATGTGTAATGGGCACACTCTTTCCTATTTCTTACTTCCAGGTTTCCATGTGTAATGGGCACACTCTTTCCTATTTCTTACTTCCAGGTTTCCATGTGTAATGGGCACACTCTTTCCTATTTCTTACTTCCAGGTTTCCATGTGTAATGGGCACACTCTTTCCTATTTCTTACTTCCAGGTTTCCATGTGTAATGGGCACACTCTTTCCTATTTCTTACTTCCAGGTTTCCATGTGTAATGGGCACACTCTTTCCTATTTCTTACTTCCAGGTTTCCATGTGTAATGGGCACACTCTTTCCTATTTCTTACTTCCAGGTTTCCATGTGTAATGGGCACACTCTTTCCTATTTCTTACTTCCAGGTTTCCATGTGTAATGGGCACACTCTTTCCTATTTCTTACTTCCAGGTTTCCATGTGTAATGGGCACACTCTTTCCTATTTCTTACTTCCAGGTTTCCATGTGTAATGGGCACACTCTTTCCTATTTCTTACTTCCAGGTTTCCATGTGTAATGGGCACACTCTTTCCTATTTCTTACTTCCAGGTTTCCATGTGTAATGGGCACACTCTTTCCTATTTCTTACTTCCAGGTTTCCATGTGTAATGGGCACACTCTTTCCTATTTCTTACTTCCAGGTTTCCATGTGTAATGGGCACACTCTTTCCTATTTCTTACTTCCAGGTTTCCATGTGTAATGGGCACACTCTTTCCTATTTCTTACTTCCAGGTTTCCATGTGTAATGGGCACACTCTTTCCTATTTCTTACTTCCAGGTTTCCATGTGTAATGGGCACACTCTTTCCTATTTCTTACTTCCAGGTTTCCATGTGTAATGGGCACACTCTTTCCTATTTCTTACTTCCAGGTTTCCATGTGTAATGGGCACACTCTGTCCTATTTCTTACTTCCAGGTTTCCATGTGTAATGGGCACACTCTGTCCTATTTCTTACTTCCAGGTTTCCATGTGTAATGGGCACACTCTTTCCTATTTCTTACTTCCAGGTTTCCATGTGTAATGGGCACACTCTTTCCTATTTCTTACTTCCAGGTTTCCATGTGTAATGGGCACACTCTTTCCTATTTATTACTTCCAGGTTTCCATGTGTAATGGGCACACTCTTTCCTATTTCTTACTTCCAGGTTTCCATGTGTAATGGGCACACTCTTTCCTATTTCTTACTTCCAGGTTTCCATGTGTAATGGGCACACTCTGTCCTATTTCTTACTTCCAGGTTTCCATGTGTAATGGGCACACTCTGTCCTATTTCTTACTTCCAGGTTTCCATGTGTAATGGGCACACTCTGTCCTATTTCTTACTTCCAGGTTTCCATGTGTAATGGGCACACTCTGTCCTATTTCTTACTTCCAGGTTTCCATGTGTAATGGGCACACTCTGTCCTATTTCTTACTTCCAGGTTTCCATGTGTAATGGGCACACTCTGTCCTATTTCTTACTTCCAGGTTTCCATGTGTAATGGGCACACTCTTTCCTATTTCTTACTTCCAGGTTTCCATGTGTAATGGGCACACTCTTTCCTATTTCTTACTTCCAGGTTTCCATGTGTAATGGGCACACTCTTTCCTATTTCTTACTTCCAGGTTTCCATGTGTAATGGGCACACTCTTTCCTATTTCTTACTTCCAGGTTTCCATGTGTAATGGGCACACTCTTTCCTATTTCTTACTTCCAGGTTTCCATGTGTAATGGGCACACTCTTTCCTATTTCTTACTTCCAGGTTTCCATGTGTAATGGGCACACTCTTTCCTATTTCTTACTTCCAGGTTTCCATGTGTAATGGGCACACTCTTTCCTATTTCTTACTTCCAGGTTTCCATGTGTAATGGGCACACTCTTTCCTATTTCTTACTTCCAGGTTTCCATGTGTAATGGGCACACTCTTTCCTATTTCTTACTTCCAGGTTTCCATGTGTAATGGGCACACTCTTTCCTATTTCTTACTTCCAGGTTTCCATGTGTAATGGGCACACTCTTTCCTATTTCTTACTTCCAGGTTTCCATGTGTAATGGGCACACTCTTTCCTATTTCTTACTTCCAGGTTTCCATGTGTAATGGGCACACTCTTTCCTATTTCTTACTTCCAGGTTTCCATGTGTAATGGGCACACTCTTTCCTATTTCTTACTTCCAGGTTTCCATGTGTAATGGGCACACTCTTTCCTATTTCTTACTTCCAGGTTTCCATGTGTAATGGGCACACTCTTTCCTATTTCTTACTTCCAGATTTCCATGTGTAATGGGCACACTCTTTCCTATTTCTTACTTCCAGGTTTCCATGTGTAATGGGCACACTCTTTCCTATTTATTACTTCCAGGTTTCCATGTGTAATGGGCACACTCTTTCCTATTTCTTACTTCCAGGTTTCCATGTGTAATGGGCACACTCTTTCCTATTTATTACTTCCAGGTTTCCATGTGTAATGGGCACACTCTTTCGTATTTCTTCCTTCCAGATTATTATTTTTGTGCGTAACTTGCACGTATATATGTGTACCCAGCCTTAGCCTAATGTTGTGCTGCTCTATCCATTATATGCATGGGTGCTGCTCTTTCAGTTTTACACTGATTTCAGTATTTTTAATTTTACCAGAAACTGAACTAAAGTGTTTTTTTATTCATTTAAAAAAAAAAAAAATGAAGAAGAAAAATTGACCACAAGCTATTTGGGGCGTTTTGAACTTGGTTGTTCTATCTTGCAAGTTTGCAAAGGCAATGTTATAATTTTACAAGGCTTATCAAGATCATTTTAACTGTATGTCTGTCTCGTTATCTCTCTCTCTTAAGTTGCCCCCCCTGAATCGTCCGATCAGGCTCTGCCCCTTTACCCTGCCGGGGCCCTGAATCCCTGCCTTTCAGTTTTTTTCATTTTGTGGAGTTGCACCCATGTAGATGTGGCCCAGCACCACGGAAGGGACAGCGACCATTCTGAGAAAATTGTACATTTGAAAACTTTCAGACAGTTCTCCTTCTAATGATACAAGAACTTAATTCTTGTATCTTTTTTTCCATTCCAGAGTTATGAGCACTAGAAGTTAGTATGGTGAGTGTCGGCCATTTTGAGGAAATGGTACAGTTGGAAACTTTACACAATTATCTTTCTGACGATATAAGAACCATTGTATCTTTTTCCGTTCCAGAGTTATGAGCATTTAAAGTTAGTAGGGTGAATGTCGGCCATTTTGAGAAAACAGTTTAAAGTCTAGCCTAGCTGAAGAAAATGCATTGACCTACTCGTTTTAAAGCACTTATGAGACCATTTAGAGAGTATAAATTAAAGATTGTCCTTTACAAATATGAGAACATGAAAATACCCATAACTCAAAAATGAGATAAATGTTTTACTTTTCTAGCCTGTTGTGAGAAACTGTGTCCCTTTCAACAACAACAACAACAACATACAGTATTTATACGGCGCTGAATCTTGATAGAAATCAAATCAAACCGCACATACACGTTAGCATTCATAACGCATTCAAACAAAAACGCAATACAAAGCGAACACACACGGATGACATAAATGGAATACAGCAGAAACAGACCTAATGGCAAGAGAGAGAGACGAGAAAGAGAGCAGAGCTTTAATGACGGGGGAAACAGGTGGGTTTTGAGGTTAGCTTTGAAAGCAGAGAGGGTTGGTCACTGACAGAGGGAGAGAGGAAGTTTGTTCCAGGAGGTCGGTCCTGAGACAGCAAAGAGACTTCTGTGGTGCTAATTCACATATAGTGATAAGTTTTGAAGCAGTAGCATTTAAACACTTCATTTATTAGCAGTTGTGCTTAACTTTTTTTTTGTTTCTTTCGTTTTCAGCGTTGGCTGACGGAACAGAGATCGCAATGCCCACATTGCAGGTAAGAATTTGGACTTAACCCTTTGACTACGAGAGAAAATGAAAGACAAGGTCATTGGACAAACCATGACATGTAAAAGACAACTGATAGAGCCAATCTGACAACATGGTCTGGGGATATGACTCTCTTGACTGTGTTAGAGCAAAAACCAACATATCAGAGTTATTCCTTCATCTGATGATGTCATCAGTGATGTCATATGGTCAGTATATGACACGTTATATTGCAGTGAAGGGGTTAATAAATTAATCTGCTATGAATGGATCATGAAGAAGAAAAAAAGCCTGGAAAACAGTAAAATTACAAGTAAAAGATCTTCAAATTGAATGGATTTAGATTAACTTTAGATGAATAAAAGCAGTTTGTAATTTGCAGTGCTTGCAATTAATGAAGTAGCAAATGATGAATATATGTAACAGTTTGTAATTTATGGGTTCTTGGTAAAGACTTTAGGGGCAGTGGGTGGATGCCTCGTGCCTCCATACGGGGAGCTGGACGACCCCGACCCCTCCACGAGTCTCTCCCCGTGGGGATACTGGGGGGGGTCTTTCGTAAAAATAGTTCCCCCACCTTCTGGAAGTTCTGTGCTGGTAACTTCCTCTAATCTGCCACTCTCTTTGACTCTGCCTTTCCCCTTTGCTTTCTGTCATCTAACTACTATCTTTCTGACTTATTGGCCCCATTCTCCTGCCTTTAAAAAAAAAAATCTTCCAAATATTTTTTTCTCCTTCGAAATCAGAATGTTTCATCTGTAGGCACGCAGCGGGGAGGCCAGTGAAAACTGAAAACGGAACACATATGTCCCTTACCCATTATGGCCATATGGTCTAGGAACGCAAAAGAAGAAGAAGGTAACAACTTTCACTCTTTTAGTCGCATGTATTATGTTAAGTTCTTGGTTGTCCATCACATCCCAACCGACCAGAGGGGAGTAACTTTTTTCTTCTTTTCTGAGTGCGCGTGCATCACTTTAACGGCAGAAACAGTGACAGAAGCAAACACATGGCAGGGTGCTTGGCAGTGGATGTCTTTGCAGAATTGGTGGGAGTGTAGATCAATGTCTCGGGCAAATATGGAAGAGTTAACCCTTTCGCTGCCAGCCATTTCTTAGCCGAACAATTCCATTAAGCTTACCTGGGTAGAGAAAAAATCCGTCTGTAATATTGAGGATTCCTCTGTAACATATTTAAAGTAAGGCCGATCCTTACCTCCCAAAAATTAAGAGAATAGGGTCTTTGGATAACAGACCTTGATTTGATGCCTTTTAGTGACATAGGTGTTAAATCATTATGGTGCAAAAATGCGACGTTGGAAGGTGAAAGGGTTAACAAAACTTTAAAAACTTAATTATTTTGCAAATTTCAGTTCAGAGTGATGCTATAACTGTTATAAAGTGTTGAGCCAAGGATGTGTATTTTGGTGTCATGTTTTGAAAAATAGAGTATTTTTCGTTTTTGCAGGGCTTCTTTGCATATTCATGAGTTGGTGAACTGCCGGTGATAACGTGTATTTTTGTGTCGTGCGAATGTTTTGAAGATGGAGTATATTCATTTTTGCAGGGCTTCTTTGCATACTGCCGGTGATACGTGTATTTTTGTGTCGTGCGAATGTTTTGAAAATAGAGTACTTTTCGTTTTTGCAGGGCTTCTTTGCATATTCATGAGCTGGTGAACTGCCGGTGGGCGGAAGAAGTGACTCAGCAGTTGGACACCCTGCAGCAGTGCACTCCCACTCAACGCACCGACGTGGCCGAAAAAGACATGTAAGAAATTCATTGTTTTCATAGTTTGCGATGTAGAGTGGCACAGTGGTAGCGCGTTCGCTTCGTGTCAAGTAAACCCCCGAGTTCGAACCTGGGTACAGGGGATTTTTCCTCTCACTTTGCTTGCACTAGGCCTTACGGTCTGAACAAAACGTCTTTCGGATGAGACGATAAACCGAAGTCCCGTGTGCCCATGCACTTAGCACATGTTAAACCCAGTGGCAACGAAAAAGTTTTGTCATTTGGTCAAAATTAACACACACACACACACACCTTCCTTCTTCATCAGTCACACAAAAAATCGCATGCAAAAAAAAGAGAAAATGGGTGGCGCGCCTCTGGCTGGGAGCAACCCGAATTTCACAGAGACGCCTCTGTGACTATAAAACCTAATACTTAATACCTACCTTAAGGCGATACTTTTTCCCCAGACTGACACCTGTGCGTCTTA
>CM065702.1:44004431-44016832 GCA_017654935.2 Phymorhynchus buccinoides | reverse complement strand
TTATTAATCAAACTTTAACTGTAAGTTAAAAATACTAATCCAGTATAGCCGAACTAATATTAGAAAGATTTTATTTTCTAACATAATAACAAAGTTTTGGAATACTCTTCCTGCACATGTATATCAAACAAGCACACAATCTAACATAATTACATTTTATTTGTTTTTTAATGCCTCTTTCATGTACAATTCAGTATTGGTAATGATGTTTGTGTACCCCACACAGGGATGGGAGTGTGTGTGTGTGTACGTGTGTGTGTGTGTGCGCGTGAGAGAGAGTATGTCACTATGTGTGGGTGTGTTTAGTTAATGTGCATTCCTAGTAATTTCTGGATTAATTACTAAAATTAGTTATCATTATAATTAGTGATGTTGTTTACTCATTGTGGCTGGTGATTAATGGTGGTGGTGGGGACAGTGGGTATTGTCAATGTTATTATGCCTGCTTTTGTTATTATTTTTTGCTGTTATCACTTCTGTTATCTTAATTTACTATCATTGATGTTATTTTTTATTTTATTGCTATTGCTATCATTGATAAGGCTGCTGTTGTCATCATCATCGTCCTTGCTACCATCATCATCACAGTCACTAGTATTACTGCTATTGTTGTTCTGTTGCTGTTGTTGCTCGTGTTGTCCTTGTGACCGTTGATGCTGTTGATGTTTCTGAGTGTTGTCGTTATCGTTGAATCCAAAATCAACACTATTCTATACATGTATGTGTTTCAGTTCTTTCACTACATTTATAAAATGGAAAAAAAAATGTTCAATAAAAAAAAAAAAAAAATCTAACATAATTCAAAAACCTCCTTCAGTCCTTGATAAATACACCAACATCTCAAAACTGCAATATGAGCATGACTAAAAGTAAAAGGCAGATTTGCCAAAAACAAAATATAAAAACCTCTCAGCTGTGCAAAAGTTCAAACAAAAATGAAAGGACAGTAAAGACTAAAAAGAGGCTGCGAGGCCTAATGTCCTAACTACCTCATACCTGACCTGACCTGAGACAGGTCTGTAACAACGAAAATGGTGTTTTACGTCCTCTTGGTCTGAATCAGACACATATGGGACATTTGTAAATACAAATATGTTGGGAACAATACTGGAGGCAATGCCCGGAGGCAGTACGCAACATTTCCAAGAAAAAAACATTCAAAAGGAAAGTAAGTTTCTCAGAAGTTTGAGCTGTTGGGAGAGAAGGAAAAAACCACAAAGTAGCAAGTATTTTATTAACAATATTCTGTTCACAGATAGATCTACACAAACTTGTCTAAACTGTGCTGTTTGAATTTTCTCAATGCGTCGAAACAAGTCAGATTCTTGACAATCAGACAATCCCTACTGGCTCGAGCTAGCACTATAGCAGTCACTTCATGCCTAAAAGTAAAACAAAACACCCAAAGCATGATTACATGCGCTGGTGCAAGACTCTTTTATAGTTGTTCCTTTGTGCAAGTGTCCTTTAAATAGAATACTACTAGTACATCCTAGTGGACGGTTAAGTTTTGTAAGAACCGATTCCTTCTTGCTAGACTTGGGCCTTAGTCACTAGCCTTAGGCTACAAACTACCTCTAATTCTGAACGCTCCTAAGGGTTAAGGTTAAATGCAATGACGCATATATAACTTCAAAATATGCTTTCCATAAGGAATCACAAACAACCTAAAAAATGTAACCCAGATCTTAGTTTTCAACAACACGATATTCTGAATGCAATCCTTTTGTGTGTCAATGCCAATTCGATTGCAAAGTTCTGCAGAATGCAAATCGGGAATCCATAATCATGTGTCGCCATTTGTGATTGTGATCGAACTGAAAGTGAACCATGTGGTTGGCAAACGCGCAAAAACTAGACATGCACTTCAAACCACAAGACAAAATTTGAAAGCAGTGATAGTAACGTTTCAGACAATTCAATCATGGCATCATTATTATAAAAATTAAATGGTTGTCTCACCTTCACACCACGTGGTTCTCTGCAACTGAGCTTCCAAACACAAAAACTTCATGGAAATGAATCTCGCAAATCTCGCGAGATTATAGCTCCTTATGGGACTACTTTCCTCGATGCGGACGCACAATCAGCACTACTTTGCATTATGTTGATATTTTAGAAAATGTGTGTTATTTGAATATCAAACGCAAAGACAATTAAGTATTTGACAATGTAAAATAAATCTAAATCAAATTCCATTGATAACTTTGGAGAACTTTACCAAACTAGCATGCTTTTCAATGTATTGTTAAGAACTCTTTATTGTATCGAATAAATATGGCTGTAAACTGGTCAGACCTAAACATAATCAGATGGCCTGAGAAAGAAAAGAGATTTCATGTGGGATACATGTATTGCCTAGCACTTCGATCATGATTCCGTTTATCAAGCAGTTGAAGCCTAACTGAATGTTCACGACTGATTTCTCTGTGCTTTCAATGTCAATCATGAGTTCTATTTTAGAGTTTCAGTGTTAACTCTTCTCAGATTTTGGTGGTGATGTGATTGATTGTGTGAGAAAAAAGACGTTCTAGGCCAATTTTGTGAGTCCATGCATTATTTGTGTAGACTCTAGACTACATAGACTAACAGCAAAATGTCATCTCGTCGAAAAGTGGAGAGTATTGGGGACTATTGTTACGATAAGAAGGAAATACTTGGACATGGCGCCTTTGCCATCGTGTTCAAGGGGTTCAAAAAACAGGTATGGCTGCTCATATTGCATCTTGTTACGTCAATCATTCAATGATCACCACCACACTACAGGCACCACTCGTCACCAGTAAACCACACACAATCTCTCTCTCTCTCTCTCTCTCTCTCTCTCTCTCTCTCTCTCTCTGAGACTCTGTCTCTCTTGAAATGTTAGTATTTGTAATTACTAATTAATAATACTAATAGATTATGTTAAATATGATTTTGGTTTATTCCTTTTCTTCTTTTCCCCCCTGTTCCTTTATGACATGGGCAGAAAGGCCTACTCATTAAAATGATTCGTTTGTTCTCTCTCTCTCTCTCTCTCTCTCTCTCTCTCTCTCTCTCTCTCTCTCTCTCTCTCTCTCTCTCTCTCTCTCTCTCTCTCTCTCTCTCTCTCTCTCCTTCTTCTTCTTCTTCTTCTTTATCTTGATCTTCTTCTTGACGCCCAACTTCATCATTTTGAAGATTTTGGCGACTAAAATGAGGGTTCTGCGAAGAAAACAAAAGTACTGGCAGATAGTTTTGACAGAAAGGGAGTAGGATGTAGCAAGGGTCTACGGTTTTGGTAGACTACGAATAGTCTACCAAAACCGTCACAGCTGTGCCAACCCCCCAAAAGGAAAAGGGGAAGAAAAAAAAAGAAAAGACGCTTGAGAGGCCGCGAGGCCTAGTCGTCTTTATCTACCTGACCTGACCTGACCAAGGGTGGCGGCAGCAGAGGGAGTGGGAGGGGAGGGGGGGGAGGTGGGGGGCGGCGGGGGGGGGGGGGGGAGTTACAGCTGGTTTTTGAAGGCTTCCACCGTGGCTGACTACCACAGATGGAAGCAGGTTCCATTCGCCAATGGTCCAAGGGAAGGACTGCTGGCGGTACTGCATGCTGGCAGTTGATACGCCTCAGCATGCAGGTGTCAAGTAGATCTTGTAGGAGGGCAAGGGGTGGGCTCTTTATAAAGAGTTGATGACCACCTCACCATGGTGGTGTTTGAAGAAGGTGGTGAGGCGAGCCTTCCTTCGTCGCTCAGCAAGTGGAGACCAGTCGAGTTGGTCATACATTTTCTCCACACTGGACGTTTGTTGATGCCGGTTGACAGCCCATCGTGAGAAACTGCCCTTCGCTGCACTGCCTCGATTTTGTTGCAGTTTTTGATGTTGTAGGGATCCCACACAGTGACACACTGCTGGAGTATTCGAGCGTTGGTCTTACCAGGGTTCTCAAATGCAACTTGATCCGTTTATTTGTTTTTTCTTTTGTTCTTTTTAACTACCATATTATGCTATGAATATCATGTACATAATCAGACGGCCTGAAAAAGAATATTCACAATTACAACCCGCCAAGAACGATCATTTTGTAACAGAAGAGAACAGATAGCCATCCTTGGCGGGCAGAAACGTGGATTCTGTATATTGCCCTATATATTGGGGTTTTATCAGTTTGAAAAATAGGGTAGGTAGGTACTAAGCTTTAAAAAAAAAAAAATGTATTGCTTTTTTTTTTAACTTGTGTTCGGTCCATCACACATTCACACTCCATATGTGTGACTATATTTATATTTTAATAAAACAAAACAATGTATACTTTTGCACTTATGATGTTTTATGTTTCTGTTTGCTCGCTTACTTTCAATTTCTTTTTTTCTTTTTTTTTTTCCCCATTTGTCAAAAAAAGATTAGGGTCAGCGGCCCAAAACTAGGGTCGGTCGGGAAATAGGAAACCAACATTTAAAAATGTTTTTGCCTAATGCCAGCCTACATTTACTCAGAACTATGAACTTAGAGATAATTAATTAGTTATTTAGAGCACAATCTGTTGTGCTCTGACTTCTGTCTTAATCAATCAATCAATCAATCAATATTATCTCCCTTTTCTATGGTTTATGTACACATGATTTATTGATTTTTGTGTGTCTTTCTAGTTTTATTGTGTGTTCTCTCTCTCTTTCTGAAGTTTCTCTGATGACATTGCCTTAACCCTTTCAGTTTCACTGCCAGCCATATTTCAGCCAAAAATGTCCATTAAATTTACCCGTATTGCAGTATTGGAGATTATTCTGTGACATAAAATGAGGTCTATCCTTACTTCCCAAAACTAAAACAGTAGGGTCTTTGGATAATAGACCCCAATTTGATGCCTTTAGTCGCAACTCACATAGGTGTTAAATCACTGTGGTACTAAAATGCGACTTTGGCTGTGAAACTGAAAGGGTTAAAGGTGGACCCTGACGGACGAGTTTTTGCAAGAAACACATCGAGATCACCATGAAAACACCATTTACAGAGATCGTAACACTCACTTTGCTCTGGTTTCCTAGAAATCAAACTGTCAAATCGGCGATTTATCCTTGGCGGAGGTGCTGGAAGTCAAGTTCTGTCACTGAAAGAGAAGGCGTGTGCTGTCTCTTTTGTAATGGCGACCAAATTGTTTGAACAAATTTTTTTTCAGAATACAAGCCTTTTTATTTATCTCGTCTTTTTAAAAAATGCAGTTTATCTAAAAGAGTTTAGCTCACAACAAAGGAAATAGCTTCTTCTTTTTTTTTGGCTGCACTACAAAAAAGAAAAAGCTTAAACCACAATGGGTTTGGCCCCCACCTACCCTATCCAAAATGGCTTCTCTCTCCGGTACCTCCGCCAAGGAGGAATCGCCGTTTTGACGAATTGATTTATAGGAAACCAGAGCAAAGCTAGTGTTCCGATCTTTGAAAAGGCTGTCTTTCTGGTGATCTCAAGAGTCAATGTGTTCCATGCAAAAACTCACCCGTCAGGGTCCACCTTTAAACTGACTAAGTTAGTAAGTACTGTGTTTGCAGAATTGCCTACACTTTTTGTTCCCTTGCCACATCTGAGTATGTCCATGGATGTATGCTTACAGTTTGCATTTTGTAGCATACATGAGTCATGATACAATACACAAGCTAGGTATTGTTACTATTGGGTATTATGTACTTTATACTAGTCACAGAGGACTCTGTGACATTCAGGTTGCTTCCACCTGGAGAACGTGTCGTAGCCAGACGCACGCCAACCAATTTTTTTGGGCATGCGATTTTTGTGTGACTGATGATGAAGGAAAGGGGTGGGTGGGTACAATTTGACCAAATGACGACTTTTTCGTTGCCACTGGGATTAACGTGTGCTGAGTGCATGGGCACACGGGACCTCGGTTTATCGTCTCATCCAAAAGACTCCACGTTCAGACCATAAGGCCAGTGCAAAGTGAGAGGAAAAATCCCCTGTACCCAGGTTCGAACTCAGGTTTACTTGACACAAGGCGAATGCGTTACCTCTGTGCCACTCTACATGATGTGTATGTAGCGTGTGAGAAGTTGATCGATATGTACTCTGTCCGTGATGTAGTTTGGTGTCTGTGATGTAGTTTGTGTGTGTGCGTGCATACGTGTGTGTGAGCGTGCATGTGTGTGTGTGTATGTGTCTGTGTGTTCTTGTGAAGATGTAACTATAACAGTATAAGTATAATGTGTGTGTGTGTGTATGCATACATGTATGCACTACATTCACACACACACATACACTTGTAATGTATCACTCAGCTCTGCTTGTATGTTTACCACCTATTCTGATTATAATAAAAAAAAAGATATAAAAGTGACACACATTGCCACGCGTGGTGACAGACACACAACAGGGAGAAATTTAATGTAAAGTTGGTGGAGAGACTTAACCTAGAGACTAGACTTGAAGTCATGTTTAAAAATAGCCTGTGAACCCACTGTTTACAACCTAAGTGGCTTCTTAACCAGACTGTATATTATACAACAGTGAACAGTTCACTCAAGTGGAACCATCATTTGCATGGGTGAAGGTCAGCTGTTTAAATACAATGAGAGACTTAGTGCGATTTTTCTCACGCCAGAGGGCATGACGCTCATGTGGGGCTAATCCTCTCTATATTATTAGTTGGGGATAAAGAAAGAGAGAGAGACAGTGAGTGGTCCTACTATCACTCTCTCTCTCACTATGCCCAAGTAAGAAAATCGCGTGATATTAACTGATGAGCCCCTAGTGCATTGACTGCCCTCTGGTGTGAAAAATATCGCCATAGGTTGACCATTAGAGTGGAACCTCCCTTATAATAAGACCTTCAAACATCATCCAAAATGAGGTCTTATAAAGGAGGGGTCTTTGAAGGGAGGTAATTTTAACACTTACAAAGAAGCGCAATGTCTCAGAGAAGTAGGTCTTAATACTCTTATGTGGGAGGGAGTCATAATGGGAAGCCTTATAAGGGAGGTTCCACTGTACTGTAATATAGAGAGAGAGGTGAGGGAAAGAGAGAATGTGTGTGTGTGTATGTTTGTGTGTGCATCTGTGTCAGTGTGTGTAACTGTGTAAGAGAAAATATGTCTATGTAATATGTGTATAAGAGAGAGTGTGTGTGAGAGAGAGAGAGAGAGAGAGAGAGAGAGAGAGAGAGAGGAGGGGTGGGTGGGAGGGAGCTAGAGAGCTAGATCTGTGTGTGTGTCGGTGTGTGCTTGCATGTCCATGTATAAATTGTATTGCAAGTCTGTGTATTCATGTATATGTGTACGGGCATGTATGCATGTTTGCTCATGTCTGTGTTATGTACACTATTAGTATTAATATTATGTTCTAGATAATGTGTACCTGTAAAGACGGTAATGTGATCATCGTGTGATGTGAAATAGTTTGTTTTGAAGCGTTGACCCAGCTATTGTTGTAATGAGCCTGATGCAACCATGAGCAAAGGTAAAGGTCGTGTAGTGTACACATGTGGTTACATAAATTCCTATCAACAAAGAAATGTGCTTGACTTAGAGTAGACTGAGTTAGAGAGAAAATCCAAACTACAACAGTCAGTGTTGTTTATGGTTGAACTGTCAAACATTTTTAAAGCAAATTTAATTACATGTTTCACTGTCACTGTGTCTCTGTCTCTCACTTGTGTCTCAGTCTCTGTCACTATGTCTCTCACTCTGTCTCAGTCAGTCAGTGTCTTTCTCTCTGAGTCTCTCTCAGTCTCTGTCATACTAGTCTCACTATCTTGCTGTTTCTCTGTCTTAGTGTCTATCTATCTCTGACTGAGTGACTCTGAGTCTCTCTGTCACACTCCCTCTAGTTTCTGTCTATCTCGGTGTCTGCCTGTCTGTTTAAATCTTTTATTTCTTGTCTCTTTGTGTGTCTTTGTCTTCCTCTCTGTCTGTCTTCATTTCTCTGTCATTTAAAATAATCATAATAATTAATAATGCTTATATAACGCATAATCTTGCTAAGCAACTCAATGCTCTTTTCATTGTTTTTCTTTCTCTCAATAATATTAATAAATAACATTTGAATAAAAATATAACATTTCGTTTGTTCGTTACTCAGTAATTTGGAGCTCTGTATCTGTTGATCTGTTAGCGTTAATTAAGTACTGTCTCTGTCTCTGTCTGTCTCTGTCTCTCTTTTTAGTTAGTCCCCGAGCCGAAGGTTCGGGGAACTATTGTTTCTGTCTGGTCCGGCCGGCGTGCCTCCGTCCGGCTATTCGTCCGTTTTTCTCAAAAACTATTCTGTATTCAGTCTTATCATCATCAAATTTGGTATACTAGTTTGCCAAGATGCAAGCTATCCACTGATGTATTTAGCTTTACATTACCTGCTGTGCCCTAGGCCCTTTGTGTCACAGGCCTGCCGTTTTTCTAAAAAACTATTCAGTCTATCATCATCAAATTTGGTATACTAGTTTGCCAAGATGCAAGCTATCCACTGATGTATTTAGTTTGACATTTCCCGCTGTGCCCTAGGCCCTTTGTGTCACAGGCCCGCGTTTTTCTCGAAAACTATTCAGTCTATCATCAAATTTGGTATACTATTACTAGTTTGCCAAGAAGCAAGCTATCCACTGATGTATTTAGTTTTACATTACCCGCTGTGCCCTAGGCCCTTTGTGTCACAGGCCCGCTATATCCCACTTCTTTCCGTCCGTCCATCCGTCCATGCGTGCGTCCTGTTTTCAGTTCTCAATGGTCTCCCGCTGTGTGTACAGCCGACACATTCCGATTTCGGAGTAGCTCGGCGATGCTGCGAGGGGACTTTGCAGACGCCCGGCGTTGCACTTGTTTTTATTATCTCTCAGGGCTGTGTGAAAAAACCCCCATTTAACTTGCTCATGCATGTTTCCTGGTTAAATAAAATTTTGTTGTCAATTTCATTTCCGTTTTGCGAGCTCTCAGCATATATATGTGTCTATTTCCCTCTGTCTCTGTGTCTCTGTCTGCCCCCCCCCCCCCCTCTCTCTCTCTCTTCTCTCTCTCTCTCTCCCTCTCTCTCTCTCTCTCTCTCTCTCTCTCTCTCTCTCTCTCTCTCCTCTCTCTCTCTCTCTCTCTCTCTCTCTCTCTCTCTCTCTCTCTCTCTCTCTCTCTCTCTCTCTCTCTCTCTCTCTAACATATTATGATTGGTTTCTTCTCTCTTGCACTGTTGCAGTCTCCCCACACGCCTGTTGCGGTGAAGTGCGTCGCCAAGAAGGAGCTGAGTAAATCCAAGGAACTGCTCGCCAAGGAGATCAGAGTGCTCAGGGTGAGAAGACGGGATCAGTGTGACGTGCCTCCGTCTCTATCAGTCTATGTGTCCCTGTTTCTATGTGTCCCTGTCTCTGTGTGTCCCTGTCTCTGTGTGTCCCTGTCTCTGTGGCAATTGTGGTATGTTTTATCATGACATGAAAATTATGCTACAAGTTTTTGCCTGGTTTCGATGTGTCCCCGTCTCTATGCATTACATGTGTCCCTGTCTGTGTCCCTGCCTCTATCATGTGTCTCCGTCTCTATGTGTCCCCGTCTCTGTGTCCCTGTCTGTGTTCCTGCCTCTATCATGTGTCCCTGTCTCTGTGTGTCCCAGTCTCTATGTGTCCCTGTCTTTATGTGTCCCCATCTCTATGTGTCCCCGTCTTTATGTGTCCCCATCTCTATGTGTCCCTGTCTTTATGTGTCCCCATCTCTATGTGTCCCTGTCTATGTGTGTCCCCATCTCTATGTGTCCCAGTCTCTATGTGTCCCTGTCTCTATGTGTCAGGCATGGGAATTGTCAGAGACAAAAAACTCTGAAAAGCCCCCCAATTGAAGTATTTAGTAACAAAAACGAAGTATTTAGTAACAATTTCCAAAAACAATTCGCGGAAATCCACGAATTCGCGGACAATTCCCATGCCTGTGTGTCCCCATCTCTATGTGTCCCTGTCTCTATGTGTCCCAGTCTCTATGTGTCCCTGTCTCTATGTGTGTCCCCATCTCTATGTGTCTGCCTCTCTGTGTCCCTGTCTCTATGTGTCCCCATCTCTATGTATCCCCATCTCTATGTCACAGTATGTGTCCCCGTCTCTAGGCCATAGTATGTTTCCCCGTCTCTATGTGTCCCTGTCTATGTGTGCCCCTGTCTATGTGTGCCCCTGTCTCTATGTGTCCCCGTCTCTATGTGTCCTTGTCTATGTGTCTCCATCTTTATGTACCCCAGTTTCTATGTGTCCCCATCTCTATATCACTATATGCCCCTGCCTTTACACTACAGTGGAACCTCCCTTATAAGACCTCCCATTATAAGACTCCCTCCCGTATAAGACCTATTTCTCTGAGACATTGCCCTTCTATGTGAGTATTAAAATTACCTCCCTTAATAGACCCCTCCCTTATAAGACCTCATTTTGGATGATTTTTTAAATTCTTATAAGGGAGGTTCCACTGTACTATTGATAAAATACAGTATGTATTACTACTGTAACAATGCCTGATGAACAAAGCTAAAGGTTTTTTTAAAATTTTTGTGTTTTTTGTTTTCTCTTGCAGGAAATATCTGTTTACCAGCATGAAAATGTGGTGGGACTTTTGGATGTGAAGGTATGTTTTCTTTTCTTACACAATGTAGTGTGTGTGTGTGTGTGCATGCATGCATGCACGCTAGTCATTCATGCATTACAACGTCTTCCAGATTTACAGACAGAGGCAACTGCTGTTTTGGAAAGCTCAGTCAGAATTTGTTATAACGACGAAGCCTTGCCCAGGGTACATCCCCCACTCTTGTCAGCCACAGGCACATAGGTCCCCCTGAAGTCGGAGTGTGGCTGCCCACGTGGCGGGGTACCAGTAATCAAAAACGGTCACACACGTAATGTTCTCATTCCTAGGCTAGCTGTTTGTGCCTTAGTGTTCAAGTGTTTCGGCTGTTGGGATGATCCCTGGAGTCTTTTAGCCAGGGTACGACAGCAACAACAAATAATGACTTAAAATAAAGAGAGCTAGGTGGAGAGGGTCTCTATATAAAGGCCAGCTAATCCCCAAGACTGCAGCACTAACGTTTTTTCACATACATTGGGGTCAAGTTGATGGATTTTGTTGGTTGTTGTCGTACCCTGGCTTAAAGACTCCAGGGATCATCCCAACAGCTGAAGCACTTGAACACTATGGTACAAATGCATCGGCTACAGATGAGAACATTACGTGTGTGACCGGTTTTGATTACCTCGCCACGTGCATAGCCACACTCCAACTTCGGAGGATTTGGGAGACTGATGGTGTTATGCCAGGAGCTTGTCATTACTAAAGACAATCTCCGCATAACTATGCAGATCATAACATTTTCATGTAGCCTTGGTGTTCTAGCCTATGTCAATTGGTCTGACACAGCCTTCAAGCCAAGGCGAGGATTTGTTTTAATTTGTTGGTTAAGGTCTTTTGACATGTTAACAATATTCACAAAATATCTCTATTTTCCCCATGGCAACACAGTGTTAGGCCACTCTTAATAATATGACTTACAACTCACTGTGTTGCCATGGGAAAATAGTGATATTTTGTGAATTTGTTAATGTGTACCGAGACCTTAATATGACTTACAACTCACCGTGTTCTATGGGGAACTAGTGATATTTTGTGAATAATGTTAACGTGTACACAGACCTTTAGCACTATGGCCTGTAGATGCTGACATAAGCCTGAGGACTGAAGATATAAATCCAACACATGTGATGCATACATGTATATGGTGTGCATATATTATATATGCAGTGTTGACAATCTAATCCTGTGTGCGTGTGCATACAATTTCTATCCCCCAGCCTTTTTATTCTACCGTGCATGCATGATGCATTCACATGGGGAAAGAGAGAGAGAGAAAACAAACAAACGAACAAAATGTTATTTATTCAAGGTAATGAGGTTATAGGCTAATTCAGACTTTTTTTCACTCAGCCCTGAGACCCTGAGAGAGAGAGAGAGAGAGACAAATAACAAATGACAACTTTTATTGACAATGACTTACAGTCTTGAGAGAGAGAGAGACAGAGAGAGAGCAAACACCTACACAAGCCACACAGTTTTACATGTGATGTACACATATCACACATTCTCTATTTTTGTTGCCCTCCATCTCTCTCTCTCTCTCTTTCTTTCTCTCTCTGTGTTCTCTCGCTCTATTCTCTCTCTATTCTCTTTCTCTCTCTCCCCCCCCCCCCTCCCTCCCTCTCTCTCTCTCTCTCTCTCTCTCTTTCTCTCTCTCTTATGTATAGTCCCCACTGCCTGTTCCCATTGTGCATGGCTAAAAAAGTTGGTCACAATTTTTTCCCCAATTGTTCGCTCTCACTCTCTCTCTCACTCACCCACCCCACAGCCACTTACACATACACACACATACACATATACACATACACGCACGCACACGCACACACGCACACACACACACACACACACACACACACA
>CM065702.1:43976931-43996931 GCA_017654935.2 Phymorhynchus buccinoides | reverse complement strand
GTTAGGATCAGCCTAGGATTATTTTCATTAAACAGAAACTGAAAGAAGCATGCTTTGAATATTCAGGGTCGTAAAACGTGAGGCGGCCAGAGGTGTCTAAAGTACAGTTTTGCCGATACATCATTTCATCATAGAAGAACAGAACGCCACACAACATTAACCATAAGCGACCCACCGGGCTCCCAATCGTCCCGCAAAACAGGGGGTCCCAGGGACTTCTTCAATTTCAGTATAGAGAGTCCTAGAGGCAGGATAGAGGGTCCCAGTGTCGTTGCAAATGGTAACAAGAATTTGTCTAGCGCATCCCTGGGACCCCCTGCACATTCTTTTAGAGGGTCCTTTAGAATTTTAGTCCTTCATAGACCCCCAAATGGGGGTCCCTGGGAGCCCTGACCCACTTAATGATATGTCAGGCAAGAGTGAAAAATGTAGAACTTGTTTCTTGATCCCAGAAAGACCAGGTGGACAGTTGAATAACATATGGCCAGGCCAACACCGTAAGGTCACGATAACCAAGCACAACCCGTGATCATCAAACAAGCCTTATGGCAACTTGACACTGAATTAGAATCAAGTCGGTCGGTGAATGTTGTTGGCTAAAGCTGGAAGAAGCTAGGTCGTTTTGGGTCAAATTGGTGTCATGGTATTTATAGGATTTTTTGCTTATAAATACTGCATGGGTTTTAGCGCTCAGTTATCTTGAAGTGAAAATTTTCCGTTCTTGCCCTGATTTAGAAAATGTGGTTTAGGCTTAAATCTGAAGTGTTTTTGTTTTGGATTGTAAATGTGTACAGAGAAGCATATGACCCCTCCCAATGTTTACTTTTGTTGAAATCCAGTCTGTCAAGTCATGTCAAAATGATCTTTATTGAGAATAAAGGAATAAGCTTGACAGCTTTTTTTCATCCTGTCCTCAGAATGAAAAGTAATATGAAAGCAACTCGAAAAATAACTCAACATGCAAAACAAAACATTCCAAACTACTAAGCATTAGCCAAATAATATAACGCATTGAAATAACTCTATTTAGACAGAGAGAGAGAGGGAGAGAGAGAGAGAGAGAGAGAGAGTATAAATGAATGGGAGATTGAAGTGAAAATGGTTGTCCCTTCCCCATTTCTTCTTCTCCCCCATCACCCATATTAACAAATATCCCGTTTGTGCCTTAAAGCAGGTCGGAGGATGTAATAATGAATTTCTGATCAGTGAAAATGGGGGGGTGTCAGACACAATAGAACAAAGCAAAGAACAATCAAAGTACAAAAATTGTAAAGTATCAATTAAAAGGACATGTTCCCACGGAGTAGGTGCTCATTTTCTAAAGTTAGAGTCTAATTCATAGGGTTTCTAACATATGATCTTTAAGTGCTTTCATAAATGTCTGTCTTGATGGACACGATTTTAAATTAAAAGATAAATTGTTCCACGCCTACAGCCTGAGTGTGTGTGTGTTGTGGTGTGTGTGTGCTGTGGTGTGTGTGTGGTGTGTGTGTGTGTGCTGTGGTGTGTGTGTGTGGTGTGTGTGCTGTGGTGTGTGTGTGTGTGCTATGGTGTGTGTGTGTGCTGTGGTGTGTGTGTGGTGTGTGTGTGTGTGTGCTGTGTGTGTGTGTGTGTGTGTGTGCTGTGGTGTGTGTGCTGTGTGTGTGTGTGTGTGTGTGTATGGTGTGTGTGCTGTGGTGTGTGTGTGCTGTGGTGTGTGTGTGTGCTGTGGTGTGTTTGTGGTGTGTGTGTGTGTGTGCTGTGGTGTGGTGTGTGTGTGGTGTGTGTGTGCTGTGGTGTGTGTGTGTGTGTGTGTGTGTGTGTGTGTGTGCTGTGGCGTGTGTGTGTGCTGTGTTGTGTGTGTGTGTGTGTGTGTGTGTGTGTGTGTGCTGTGATGTGTGTGTGCTGTGGTATGTGTTGTGGTGTGTGTTGTGGTGTGTGTGTGTGCTGTGGTGTGTGTGTGTGTGTGCTGAGATACCCCCATTATATATTTTGACCTCTTTCTCTTTGCTCCCTATCTTCAAGTCAGTGACATCCCCCCCCCCCCCCCCCCCCCACCCAAATGTCCTCCCTTTCATATCTGTTTTACCTTTCTCCGCATGATTTATAAAATGTAATGTTTGGTTCAAGCAGACTTTGACTGCATAGTTGATTCATGATATGGATGTGGGGTTTGTCCCCTCAGGGCTGTTTCTCTCAGTTCACTGCGTCTATTAATTTCTTAGTCTTGTTGTCTCTGTCTCTCTGTCTGTTCTTTATGTTGGTCTTTTTTGTGTCTGTCTTTCCTAGTCACCCCCCTCCTCTAGCTCTCTCTCCCCAGGGCTGGGTGGAAAAACCATGTAACTTGCTTATCTCATGTTCCCTGGTTGAATACAATTTCGTTTTCGTTTCTCTCTCTCTCTCTCTCTCTCTCTCTCTCTCTCTCTCTCTCTCTCTCTCTCTCTCTCTCTCTCTCTCTCTCTCTCTCTCTCTCTCTCTCTCTCTCTCTGTCTCTCTCTCTCTCTCTCTCTCTCTCTCTCTTTCTCTCTCCCTCTCTCTCTCTCTCCCCACATTCAGTTTCTATCATAACAGTTCTACTACAGTGGCACCTCCCTCTATAAGACTCTCCTTTCTCTCTCCCATTATAAGACTCTGTCCCATATAAGACCTTTCTATCTCTCAGTTCTACATTGCCCTTCTTTGTAAGTATTATAAGACTCCCTCCCACCTACTTTCCTCCTTGCCCTTCTTTGTAAGTATTGAAATCACCTCCTTTATAAGACCCCTCCCTTATAAGACCTCAATTTGGATGATTTCCGAAGGTCTTATAAGGGAGGTTCCACTGTATTGCTTAATTGGAATAATAAAACATAACGATAAAGCAGTGGTGTCTTACCCTCTTGTCTCCGTCTTTTTGTCTGTCTAACCCTGACACCCCCCCTAACCCTGACCCCTCCACCTCCTCCCTGCCCCCTCTCTCTCTCTCTCTCTCTCTCTCTCTCTCTCTCTCTCTCTCTCTCTCTCTCTCTCTCTCTCTCTCTCTCTCTCTCTCTCTCTCTCGTGTTATTAAATAATGTTACTATTATTCTATATCATTGTTATGAAACATGGTGTGTCAATTTGTTAATTTAAAAAAACAAAAAAAGAATTATGGTTTCATCAATGTTTGTAAAGCGCTGAGAGCTTGCTTTTAGCATGATTTTTATCACGCTATATAAGTGAAAGTATTATTATTATTATTATTGTTATTTAACTTTCCTTTTTTTGGTGGTTTGCAGGAGACTGATTCCAGTGTCTTTCTGATGATCGAGGTAAGACTAAGGAGGGAGGGAGAGAGAGAAAGTGAAAGAGAGGGATTATAGGAGAGAGAGATGATGAGTGGAAGGTGGGTGTGGGGGGAGGGAAAGAACGAGAGTACAGAGTGAGTAGAGACAAGAGGATGGAGGGGGGGGGGGGGGGGAAGAAGGACTTATGACAGAGAGAGTAGTGTGATATATTGTGTGGTTTGTGTATGCATATGTGTGTTTCGTCTTTTGAATGTGCGTATGTGAGCTAGTGTATTCGTGTTTGCACATACCTCTGTGTGTGTGTGGGAATGGGCGCATGTGCCTGTATGTATGTGTGCATATGTGTATGTGCCTGTGGGGGTATGTACGCGTTTGTCACCCAACCCGTGAAATTGCTATCTGTGGGGTTTTTTAATCTTGAATTTAAACAAAATATTGTCAGTGAAATTCAAAAACCTCGTATTTCAATTTTGGTAGTTTGTTAGATACATTTTTAAAAACTTTAAAAAGATTAACTACGTAGACCACGATTGATTAACTATGATGAATATGTTGTTCAAGACATTGCGAGTTTAGTCCTGCATTTTGTTAAAATTTCTTTATTTTTTATTTTTTAGACTTGAAATGAACGAAGATACGATGTTTTTGTCCTTAACTAGATCTGAATTTTGGACTTACGAGTTTTTTTTCTTTTTTCACAACCTCATTTACCCCAGATAGAAAGTCGTTGGAGATACGAGCTTTTGGTGGAAGGTGGCGGGGAAAATTAGAGAGCTGACTATGTATCTAACTAAAAAAAACAAAAAATTGAGATACGAGGTTTGTGAATTTCACCGATGATATGCTGAGCATTTCTGCGGCTTGTGATTTTGTAATTTATGCTGCATTTGTGTTGTGTTGTGTTGTGTTGTGTTTCAGTTCTGCAATGGAGGGGACCTGGCAGACTACCTTCACAGTGAGTGGTGTTAAAATTAGAACACCTACCATAGTTTACAGACTATGAGGTGATACCTTTCTTTATTATTATTTTTATTATTATTATTATTTGAACATTTAGCACGCCTAATCAATTTAATGCCCTAGGTGTTTACAATATAACAATATAATATACACATATAACACCACATATAATCATATTTAACATATAGCATAAAGAATGGGAAATCAAAATTACACAAACACCCAAAGACGGTCGGACAGACACAGAATTTCAAACACACGCGTGCGTGAGCGCACGCTCACTCATGTATATAGACACACAGACACACACTCACACAGATAATTATATGCGCTCACCAAGCGCAGACGTTCGCTCTCAGACATGCACACACCAAGTCATGAAGGAAGGGATTGGTAGTTATTTAGGAAACATAAGTTTTGAGATGGCGTTTGAATGTGGGCAGAGAGGATGAGTATCTGAGAGAGTGAGGCAACTGATTCCAAATAGCAGGAGCTTGATAGGAGAAAGAGCGTTGGCCAAAGGTTTTAGTGGGGATACAATAGAGACTTAAGACCCCTTGTAATATGACTAATAATGTATTAAGCAAGTATAATAACAAAATCTGAATTTGGTGTAAAATTGGGTATTAGGTACTTTATATATACTAGTCACAGAGGCGTCTCTGATATTCCGGTTGCTCCCACCTGGAGAGCATGTCGCAGCCAGAGGCCACCAATTTAAAACAAAAAAAGTTTGCATCCGATTTTTGTGTGACTGATGAGGAAGGAAGGGGAGAGGGGGGGGACATTTTGACCAAATGACAACTTTTTTGTTGCCACTGGGATTATTGTGTGCTAAGTGCATAGGCACACAGGGGACCTCGGTTTATTGTCTCATCCGAAAGACTCCACCTTCAGACCGTAAGGCAATGTGAGAGGAAAAATCCCCTGTACCCAGGTTCGAACTCAGATTTACTTGACACAAGGCGAACACGTTACCTCTGTGCCGGTTGGGGGGAGGGGGGGGGCCTCATAATCAGATGCGCCTACTGGTCAAAAAAATATGTTACAAGTATTTGGGGGGGGGGGGGGGAGATAGAAAGCATGGAGAGAGAAAGGGTGCGCATGTATTTATGCATGGGTGCTACTCCTTAATTTTTACACTGATTTCAGTATTTTTAATTTGACCAGAAACTGAACTTCAGTGTTTTTTAATTCATCCACACACACAAAATTGAACACAAGCGATTTGGGGCGTTTTGAACTTGGTGGTTCTATCTTGGAAGTTTACAAAGGCAATGTAATAATTTTACAAGGCTTATCAGACTCAAACTGTCCTTGTCTATCATTTTAACTGTCTGTCTATCTCGTTATCTGTCTCTCTTAACTTGCCCCCCTGAATCTGCCCCTGTACCCTGCCGGGGCCATGGGTCCCTGGATCCCTGCCTCTCAGGGTTTTTTTCATTTTGGGGAGTTGCACCTATGTTTTTGTGTGGGCGTATGAAATTGTAAATAAACTAAGGAGACAGTTGAGACAGTCACACAATTTCTTTGCTATGTTTGCACAGGCAAAGGAACTCTTTCCGAAGACACGCTGTCATCGTTCATGCAGCAGATCGGTGAGTGTTGGTGGTGTTGTTGTTGTTGTTTCTTCAAAGAAGGTTGGATTTACGGTCTTCGGTTTGCTGTAGTGTAGTCAAGGCAAAACAAGTTTGTAAATGCATCATTATTACATTGAAATTTGAATGGAAAAAATAAATATTTTAGAAAAAATGTGCTAATATACAGGGTTATATCACAAACTTGGGATTAATGTGAGGAATAGTTTGCCTCAGATGTGTGTGTCCCAATTTTTTTTATTCACAATCACTCCAATTGCTGCATCATATTGCATATCGTCGCTGTCCGACGCTAACTGTATCTGCAAAATCAGTGATTTTACAGAAACAAAAAAAACATGTCATCTGCTACAATGTCATTCCCCATTTGATATGCGCTTGACTCTTCTTCTTTACCAATGGGTAAACATGTGACACAATAAAAGTTGCATAACGCCTAAAGTTTTCGTGATAACTCAGTTACACGCTTCGCGCAGTAGTTGTCAATGAGAGATCGACAGCTGCAATCTCTGTACCGGCAGCTACACGGTTATAGTGTGTCAATACTGTAGGATTTCCAGTGAATGTGTGTAGATCATGTGACAAATTTGAACATTTCCATTGATCGCAGACACAAGATATTTATAGAAGACCTGTGTGAGGTCATTAGAAGGGGTTTCAGTGGGAAATCTATTTTTGTCAAATTTTGCAGATACACGGTTAGCGCCGGACAGCGACAATATTATTTATTTATCGTTCCAAAAATGTGATGCTTTCCTTGAAATGTTTAGTTGCCTCTGTCTGTCTGTCTGCCTGTCTGTCTGTCGGTCCATAATAACTGATAGTAAATATTTGAAGAAACGATCCAATCTTGTAGATCTTTATTTCATATTGGTCATAGTAAATTTATTTTTCATCATTTTCCTTAAGTGATGTCACTGTCCATCGTCAATTTTATCATTGCATCACAAGTTCTTTACGTCATGTGTGTCACTATGTCATGTCTATTTTTAGCACTGGACAACGGGTTGAACCTGAAACGTCGTGACTTGTTTTGTTTCTGTGATTAAATCTTTTGTTTTGGGTTTCAATTTCGACTTTGTTTTAATTTGTAGAAGCGTTTGAGGGTTTTAATTTGTAAAAGCGTTTGAGCACAAGTGCTTCCGGAGACTTCTTCGCATCTCGTACACAGAGCACAAGACAAATGAGTATGTCAGGCAAAAAGTGAACACCCTCACAGGCAGACAAGAGTCACTCCTAGCAGTTGTTAAGCGCCGCAAACTTGCCTGGTACGGTCACGTGACACGTCACAACACTCTGGAAACGATTCTCCAGGGCACCATCCAAGGAAAACGCCGGCAAGGCAGACAAAGGAAGTCCTGGCTGGACAACATCAAAAGCTGGACCAACTGCAACACCAACACCCTCATACCGCCTGGCAGAGGATGGTGACCAGTGGCGGAGGCTGACCACCCAATCCAGCATGGCACCCTGACGACCAAGCCGGTCAAGGGTGGAGTGAGTGAGAAGAATCAAGTAGTTCATTTTGGCGCTTTTCTGTGTTGCAGCCAGTGCGTTGAGAGCCCTGGACAACAAGGACATCGTGCACCGCGACATGAAGCCCCAGAACATCCTCATCTGCTACCCCAGGGGAGCAACCAAACTGACCACCGACCCAACCCTGCTGCAGCTCAAAATTGGTGCCTTTCCCTTTTCTTCTTCTCTTCTGTCTTCTCTTTTTCCTTCTTCCTCTTCGTACTCTTTTCCTTCTTCCTCTTCGTACTCTTTTCCTTCTTCCTCTTCGTACTCTTTTCCTACTTCCTCTTCGTACTCTTTTCCTACTTCCTCTTCGTACTTTTTCCTACTTCCTCTTCGTACTCTTTTCCTACTTCCTCTTCGTACTCTTTTCCTACTTCCTCTTCGTACTCTTTTTCTACTTCCTCTTCGTACTCTTTTTCTCTTTCTCAATGTCTTTTGGGGGTCTTTTTTCTTCACCCTTCCACTTTTTATGTTACCTTTTCTTATTTCGTATTCTTATTGTGCTCGGATTTTGTGTGTGTGTTTGGTATTTGGTATATTCTAGTCACAGAGACTTATCTCTGAAATTCGGGCTGCTCTCACCCGGAGAGCGCGTCGCCGCAAGTGCAGCGCCTACCCAATTATATTTTTAAAATGGGAAGGGGGGGGGGGGGGCACAGGGTGAGGAGGGGGGGTGGGCACACTTGGAAAACTTAGCTATCAATTTGGCCATACTAGGCAGCGGGATTTCTCCCTGCTCTTACCGACTTTCAACTGCCGTGGGACTTTTTTACTTACGTAAAGCGCACGGTCAGACTAGCTTTAAGTCTCCATCCGAAGGACTGGACGTTCAGTTCGATTTTCCTGTCGAACTAGAAAGAAAGGGCGAGGGGACCGGGGTTCGAACCCGGGTCACTCACGCTGCAGTCACGCATTACATTTGGCAGGCGAACATCTTAACCACTCTGTCACCTTTCTATCTGTGTGCTTGGCGTGTGTGTGTGTGTGCATGCGTGTGCGTGTGTGTGTGTGATGTTTTCGGAGCCTGTCTCTGTTGTGTTTTGTGGGAGAGCCCGGGGTGTGTGTGGGGGGTGGGGGTACTTAGTAAATTAACTCTGTATTTGAGATTTGAGGTTTATTTTCTAAACAGAAACTGTGTCCCTTTTTCAGCTGACTTTGGGTTTGCCCGGTTTCTGGAAGAGGGGAAGATGGCTGGGACTCTGTGCGGGTCCCCAATGTACATGGTGAGCGTACTGCTGCGTTTGTGTAATAATATTAATAATAATAGTGAATCATTTATACAGTGCACTCCTCCACCAAATGTGGAGCTCTATGCGCTTAGCACCAACAAAAAGCAACATTCAACAACAAAAACAAATAATCGCTCACACACATGCAAATAGGCATACACATACATGCAGGCATGCACACACACACACGCGCACGCACACACACACGCACCATTACCATCACCACCACTCGCCCCACCCCAAGAACACAATACCTAATACAATATGTTTTCGTATATCTTTCGTTTGCTTCAGGCTCCGGAGGTGATCATGTCTATGAAGTACGACTCCAAGGCGGATCTTTGGAGCGTGGGCACCATCATGTTCCAGTGTCTGACGGGGAAGGCCCCCTTCATAGCCAGCACTCCCCAACAACTCAGGGCTTTCTATGAGAAAAACCTCGACCTCAAGCCCAAGTCAGTGCCATGGCAGTTTTTGTTTGTTTTGTTTTTTCTCTCCCTTTTTTTGTTTTACTACAGTGGAACCTCCCTTATAAGACTTTCAAAAGTCATCCAAAATGTGGTGTTATAAGGGAGGGGTCTTATAAGGGAGGTAATAACAAAGAAGGGCAATGTCTTAAAGAAGTAGGTCTTATGTGGGAGGGAGTCTTATTATGGGAGGTCTTATAAGGGAGGTTCCACTGTATTATTTTGTGTTTCTTTCTTTCGTTTTTGTCATTAAGTTCAGTTTGGTTTTAAGACATTTTTTTGGGGGAAAATAGAGTGGTTTCGGGGCTCCCAATCGTCCCGCAAAACAAGGGGTCCCAGGGACTCCTTCACTTACAGTATAGGGGGTCCTAGAGGAGGGATAGAGTGTTCCAGTGGCATTGCGAATGCTAGAAATAATTTTTCTAGTGCATCCCTGAGACCCCCTGCACATTCTTTTAGAGGGTCCTGTAGAATTTTAGTGCTTCATAGACCCCAAATGGGGGTCCCTGGGTTTGCTCACAAGTTTAAATAGCTTGGATTATAAATGTAGGTTGAATATGGTAGAATTTATATTAAACACGCTTAAAGCAACTATTGGTTGGGTTTTTTAATCTTCAAAAGGTATATATTAGGAGAACAAAAATGAAGGAATTTTTTTTTAATGTGTGTGTGTAGACTAAGCCAGGATATTGATTTGCTTTGTAAAGGATTGTTCAATTTTAACAAGTGATCCTGAACAAAAGCTTGAAAGCAAGGCGAATATATCGCTGTGCGCGAACCATAGAGATGTCAGTCAAAATTGGTCAACTTCGATGAGTTGGACTTGCCAGTTGATCAAGACAAGCTGCATCATCTAACAAAGCTGTGAAAGATCATAAAACACTGATGGTGACACTAAATTAACTATAAATGTTTTTATTTTTAAATATGTAATTTGACCTGAATTCACCGCAATTTTGAATTTACTATTCCTCAAGTGAAGTGACGTCTTTCGACTTGCGCCCTCGTTTCCGCTAGGCGATTATATATATTACAGCATTCCGCAAATAGGGAGACTGGATGTTCCCAAAGTTTATCGCGATAGTGTTTCAAAGAATGAGTGGCACAGTGGTAGCGCGTACAGGGGATTTTTCCTCTCACTTTGTACTAGGCCTTGCGGGTCTGAATGTGGACTCTTTCGGATGAGACGATAAACCGAGGTCCCGTGTGCTCATGCACTTAGCACACGTTAAACCCAGTGGCAACGAAAAAGTTGTCATTTGGTCAAAATTTACACACACCCCTTTCCTTCCTGTCACACAAAAATCGCATGCAAATTTTTATTTTTTTAAAATTGGGTGTTAAATTGTGACGCGCTCTCCAGGTGGGAGCAACCCGAATTTCACAGAGATTCTGTGACCATAATGTACCTAACCTAACCTAATGTTTATTTTCTCTCAGAATCCCCGAGAACGCGTCTACTGACCTGAAGGACATGTTGATCCGTCTGCTGACAAGAGACGCCTGCGATAGAATAGGAATCAGTGAGTAACGATGACATCGCTAGGGATACGGGGAGGGGGGGGGGGGGGTGTTCTGTTGTACAAATAGCTCCCCCACCTTCTGGAAGTGGGGGAACTATTTGTACGAAAGACCCACCGGTATCCCCACGGGGGGATTGGTGGGAGTTTAGAGAGGTCTATGCTCTCTAGAAAGGTTAAACAATGCCCAAGGGGGGTGGGAATCACCTTCTGGAAGTTCTGTGCTTGTAACTTCCTCTAATCTATCACTCTCTTTGACTCTGCCTTTTCCCCTTTGCTTACTGCCATCTGCTATCTTTCTGTCTCACTGGTCCATTCTCCTCCTGCCTTTTTTCTATAAATTCTTACAAAGATTTCTTCAGCCGAAGTCGGACATGCTGGGCCTATCTATTTCTTAGGTAGGTGCATAGCGGCAGCATGACGCATCTACTCTCATATGACAGGAAACTGTCTGAGCGAACAAAGAAGAAGAAGACTCCCACCAAATGCAAAGACATTCACTTCCAAGCACCCTGCCATGTGTTTGTCTTCTTTTTAGAGCTTAAGTGACTGGGTTTTTTCCATTAATAGTTTCTAGATCGACAAGGAAAGTAAATGGAGGTCTCTGCCCAACAACACAATTTGTTGGGTGCAGACGCTGGTAGTTGCAGGGCGGAATGAGTACAAGTGTTTTACGGTGATGTTTATTTTTTACTGCACCTGTGGTTGGGGTTTTTTTTTCTGATTGGAGGTACTTAAGTTTTCTTGACTTATCTTGACTTGACTTGAAAGTGAACAGAATCTATTGACAAGGGAGAAAGGTGGCAGAGTGGTCAAGACGTTCGCCTGCCAAATGTAATGCGTGACTGCAGCGTGAGTGACCCTGGTTCGAATCCCGACCTCCTCGCCCTTTCTTTCTAGTTCGACAGGGAAATCGACCTGAACGTCCGGTCCTTCGGATGGAGACTTAAAGAGCCACCCGATCACGTGTCAAAATCACAGGATTCACGTGTTTTCTCTCTTATAACTGGAAAGAAATCTTGTTTTGACCAAGTCTGACTCCCATATAAATTACCCCAAATTGAAAGCGACACATCAGTTTAAAGAGCAGCCTCAATTTGAATATGGGGAAATTCGAATGTGGGTCACAGCAACCCAGAAAAAAACAAGGGACGTAGCCGTGGCGCGTCACAGGGTCTTTAAAGCTAGTCTGACCCGTGCGCTTTACGCACATAAAAATCCCACGGCAGCTGAAAGTCCGGGTAAGGGCAGGGAGAAATCCTTCTGCCTGGTATGGCCAAATTGTTAGCTATGTTTTCCAAGTGTGCTCGCACTCCCTCCTCACCCTGTGCACCCCCAATTTAAGTGGGGTGTTTTAATTGGGTACGCGCTGCACTTGCGGCGACGCTCTCTCCAGAGGAGAGCAGCCCAAATTTCACAGAGATAAGTCTCTGTGACTAGAATATACCAAATACCCAAAAAAGAAACTTTAGGCTTTGATTTTTCTCAATGTGGTTTTTTTTTGCTAATGAAATTTTCTGTGTGATCTTATTGCAGAGGAGCTGTTGAAACATCCCTTCCTGAAAAGGTTCAAAAGGCCGCCGCCTAAAAGAGGGAGCAGCTGTGAGTGTTGTGTTGTGCGTGTAAAGGTGTATGTGTGTGTGTATTCAAAACCCCACTTCCGGGTTCTTCAATATGATAAACTTAGTAAGCAGTGGGTTTAAAAAAATATTTTGGTTTTTGTAAGGGTAGCATGCCTTTAAGAATGTCATGAAATGGCCCCCAAACCAGTTGGTAAGCAAACACCTAGTAGTCGAGTTTGGTCCGAAAGTGTGTATCGATATACACACCTGTCAGACACTGCATGAAAAATCGGCTATTTTTTATACCCAGTACTTCAAATCAGCATATCCTGACACACAAGGCATGACCCATGTTCATATCCTCGTAATCTGTTATAATACTTCTAATTAGTGCATTGATTATGGATTTTAAGAGTTGTAGAAAGCAGGAGCAGCAGAAATGAGGAAACCTGGTTTGCCTGAGTTTGACAGGAGCCAAGCAGTAGGAATTGGACGCTGTGTGTGTGTGTGTTTTGTGGCAATTGAAAATTGCGGGGTGATTGTCATTGCCTCGCATTTTTATGTCCCCGTCTTTACAACAATGTTATCATCTTTATACTTTGTTTTAAAAGTGGACAAGAGAACTAAAAGGAAAAAACCCTTCTCACTGATGGCACTTTCCAGAATCTAGAATGTTGTTTTATCAACAAAAAGAACTCTAAAGTTTGCTTAAGTAAAAAATACTCCCCCCCCCAAAAAAAAAGGGTAGGCGCTGCACTTGCGGCGACGCGCTCTCTGGGGGAGAGCAGCCCGAATTTCACAGAGATAAGTCTCTGTGACTAGAATATACCAAATACCAAACTACTAAAATAAATACCAAATATTCTCACATTCTTGCCCGTTTTTATCGACTTGATTTTTCTGTCTCTTCTCAGCCTCCCCCTCCCCCATCCCCAGTCGAAGGCGAACCCCCAGCGTGTCTTCAGACAGTTCCACCCCGGGCTCTACACGAGAGGTGTCTCCTCTGGCCAAAGAGGTAATGGAGAGACAGTGACAGAAGTGGACAAATGAATCCACCGGGGGGGTCTTTCGTACAAGTAGTTCCCCCACCTTCTGGAAGTTCTGTGCTTGTAGCTGTCACTCTTTGATAAAATGAATCCCCGTGGGGATACCGGGGGGGGGGGGGGTCTTTCGTACAAGTAGTTCCCCCACCTTCTGGAAGTTCTGTGCTTGTAGCTTCCTCTAATCTGTCATTCTCTTTGACAAATGAATCCCCCGTGGGGATACCGGGGGGGGTCTTTCGTACAAGTAGTTCCCCCACCTTCTGGAAGTTCTGTGCTTGTAGCTGTCACTCTTTGATAAATGAATCCCCCGTGGGGATACCGGGGGGGTCTTTCGTACAAGTAGTTCCCCCACCTTCTGGAAGTTCTGTGCTTGTAGCTTCCTCTAATCTGTCATTCTCTTTGACAAATGAATCCCCCGTGGGGATACCGGGGGGGTCTTTCGTACAAGTAGTTCCCCCACCTTCTGGAAGTTCTGTGCTTGTAACTTCCTCTAATCTGTCACTCTCTGAGAAATGAATCCCCCGGGGGGATACCGGGGGGGGGTCTTTCGTATAAATAGTTCCCCCACCTTCTGGAAGTTCTGTGCTTGTAACTTCCTCTAATCTGTCACTCTCTTTGACTCTGCCTTTTCTCTTTGCTTACTGTCATCTGCTATCTTTCTATCTCACTGGTCCATTCTCCTGCCTTTTTTTCTCTGTAAATTCTTACAAAGATTTCTCCAGCCGAAGTCGGACATGCTGGGCCTAACTATTTTTTAGTTAGGCGCATAACAGCAGCATGACACATCTACGCTCATATGACAGGAAACTGAGCGAACGAAGAAGAAGAGAAGGAGAAATGGAATGGAATGAAATGAAATGAACCTTGATTTTCCCAACAGTAAAAGGCGTGGCCTGGAGTGGCCATTTTTCATTCTTGCTGTCAATCTTCTTCTTCGATCGCCAGTTTCCTGTCAATTATGAGTGCAGATGCGTCATGCTGCCGTTATGCGGCCTAACTACGAAATAGGCCCAGCAAGTCCGACTTCCGCTGTAGGAAATCTTTTTGAAAGTGTTTCTTGAAAAAAGGCAGGAGAATGAAACCACAATGATTTAACACCCATGTCACTAAAAGGCATCAAATCAGAGTCTGTTATCCAAAGACCCTGTTCTCTTCATTTTGGGAGGTGGGGATAGGCCTTGCTTTAAAATATGTCACACAGGAATCCCCGATATTACAGACAGACTTTTCTCTACCCAGGTAAGTTTAATGGAAATTTAATGCTGAAAAATGGCTGGTGGCGAAAGGGGTAAGAAATGTGACGAGTTTTTCGCTTGTAAATGTAACGCTCAGAAAAACAATATGACCTGACAAACCAGGGTGTGGCTGCGAGTTGGGTCTCGGAATGGGCGGCTTGGGATAAGCACCCCTGCAGGACCCAGAAGGTGGGACAGCAAAACAAATGAGTTCCATATTTTACAGATTATAAGGCGATGTTTTTCCCCAGACTGAGACCCATGTGCCTTCTTCTTCTGCTTCTGCATTCCCAGGCCATATGGCCATAATGGGAGAGGTACGTATGTGTCCGGTTTTCACTGGTCTCCCCGCTGCGTACAGCCGACACATTCCGATTTCGACACCACCTCCTCGGTTGGTTGCCTCCTGACGGCCTAACATAGATTCGCTCCCCTTGGACTGCTGGTCTCGGATTCTGCGACCTGAACGTGCTGGAGGTGTGGCTGCGGGTTGGGACTTGGAGTGAGCGGCGTAGGAGCAACGCCACTGTACGGCCCAGAAGATGGGACAAAAACAGAAAAAGGAAGCAAAGGGAAAAGACAGTCAAAGAGAGTGGTAAATTAGAGGAAGTTACAAACACAGAACTTCCAGAAGATGGAACTATTTTTACGAAAGTCCCACCCACCCCCACCCCTGGTATCCCCACAGGGAGAGACTCGTAGAGGGGGCGGGGTAGTCCAGCTCCCCGTATGGAAGCACGAGGCATCCACCCACTGCCCCAGAGATTTCAATTCGGTTTTCGCTTCATGCAGTCGCTTTTTTTTTTTTTTTTTGTCAGCTGGACAAAGAGATGGCAACTACGTTGACCTCCTCCACCAATGAGGAAGGCAGCTTCACCAAGGTAGACAATCCCGCTGACGCCGCTCGCAGAGTCACTGACGAGGTGAGAGTAGTGTCCCTTGGCCCCCCATCTGTAGTCTCCCGTTTTACAGTGAATTTGCCAAAGTTCAGCTTAGAGTCAAATAGTGGTGTAAAGGGAATCTTGAAATACTGCATTATGTAGTGGAAATCCAGGACAGTGGGTGGATGCCTCACGCCTCCATTTGGGGAGCTAGGCGACCCTGCTCCTTGCACAAGTTTCTCCCCGTGGGGATACCGGGGGTGGAGGGGGTGGGGGGTGTCTTTTCTTACAAATAGTCCCCCCACCTTCTGGAAGTTCTGTGCTTGTTAGCTTCCTCTGATCTGTCACTCTCTTTGACATGGTGGAAATTAAAACATTGGGGTCTTGCAGCTAAGCTTTCTGCAACCCCATATTTATTTGTGTAAAAAGGTACTCTACTTTGGGGAGGTGTCCCAAAATGCACCTTGTTAAAAACTCACTGCACACACACACACATGGTGGACATTAAAACATCGATGTCTTGCAGCTGAACTTTCTGAGTGTCTGGAGTGTGATTTGTGTGAACTGCAACAGTCCTAAACAGTTTGAATAAGAGAGTTCATGTAACCACAGATGAAGATGTAGTCAGACATCAGCCTAGTCTACAGAACGACCGCCCGTAGCAAATGCCCTATTGAAAAGGTTGGGTGGGTTGGTTTTTTTGTTTTTTTTTTGCAATCCGTGTTTATATTCGAAGCAGCTATAATACTGATCGTAGATATAAAATCTAGATACACCCACATATAAGAAATCATTTTTTTTAAATTCCTAAAACCACCTTTTCAACACAAACAATTCGCCGCTCATGCAATTATTTTTTTAAATTATCAAAACTGATGATGATGATGACAATGATGATGACGGTGATGATGATGATGATTGTTTTATCTTAAAAGGATTTTATTTTGGTTTTTAATGTGCCGCCATGTTTTTCTCGTTTTCTTCGCAGGGCTTCGTGCTGGTGCCTAAGGGGATCCCCGAGTATAAAGCAGGTAGGTGTCATCATCACCTGATTGATTGATTGATTGAATGACTGATTAATTCTCCCTGTGGGGATACCGGGGGGTCTTCATAAAAATAGTTCCCCCACCTTCTGGAAGTTCTGCACTTGTAAATTCCTCTAATCTGCCACTCTCTTTGACTCTGCCTTTTCCCTTTGCTTTCTTTCATCTGCTATCTTTCTGACTTATTGGCCCATTCTCCGGACTTTTTTCAAAAAAATCTTCCAAATAATTTTTCTCTTGAGCTCCTCTGAAATCGGAATGTGCCGGCTGTACACAGCGGGGAGACCAGTGAAAACTGAAAACCGGATACATATGTACCTTAATCATTATGGCCATATGGCCTGGGAACGCTGAAGATGAAGACTGATTAATTACCAGACGCGCACGAAGTGAGCAAAGCTGGTAATGTTTTCAGTGGATTCAATTCCTGACTGACTGGCTGACAATCTGACTATCTATGTTAACACGATAACGTTTGAACAGAGGGACCTAGGGCGCTCAAATTTTGCATGTGGATAGGTACTAAGGATATCTAGGCCAGGTTCGAAAATGAAGGTCAAAGGTCAAGGTCACGAGCCGAAAATGCTGCCGAACACCTGGCACGATAACGGAGGGACCTATGACGCTCAAATTTTTTGCATGCGGATAGGTGCTAAAGATGTCTAGGCCCATGTTCAAAAATGTACTAAGAATATCTCAGCCAAATTAACCCTTTCTCTGCCAATGTTGCATTTATGCACCACAGTGATTTAACACCCAGGGCCTGTATTCACGTTGAGATAGCATGAGACTTAGCATCATGCTAACTTAGAAGCTCTTCCAAAAGTCCTATTAAATCCTATAGGACATTGGAAGAGCTTCTAAGTTAGCATCATGCTAAGTCTCATGCTATCTCAACGTGAATACAGGCCCATGTCACTAAAAGGGCATCAAGTCAGGGACTGTAATCCAAAGACCCTGTTGTCTTAAATTTTGGGAGGCAAGTTCCTAATGTTACACATGTCACAGAGGACCTTTAATCTATGTGTATGTGAAAGGTGTGTTATACTAATCGGTGTTAATGATTAATAATCTGATGATTTGCAATTTCAGGGGAGCGGAGGGGCAAGGCGGTGAGGGCGCCGCTGGCTGAAGAAGAATTTGATGCCGTGGAGTAAGTAGATGTGTGTGTGTAATAGCAACATTTTATTTAATAATAACTTTCTTCTTCTTCGATCGCTCAGACAGGTTCCTGTCAATTATGAGCACAGATGCGTCATGCTGCTGTTATGCGCCTAAGAAATAGTTAGGCCCAGCAAGTCCAACTTCGGCTGGAGGAAATCTTTTTGAAAGTTTTCGTGAAAAAAGGCAGGAGAATGGACCGGTTAGGCAGAAAGATAGTAGATGACAGAAAGGAAAAGGCAGAGTCAAAGAGAGTGGCAGATTAGAGAAAGTTACAAGCACAGAACTTCCAGAAGGTGGGGGAACTATTTTTTTATGAAAGACCCCCCGTTATCCCCACGGGGAGATTTGATAATAATATTTTATTTCTGTCTTTTCTAGGCCTTTTGGCCCATATAGGGACACTAGGAGTGAACGATGATGCAAACGTGTGCACTCGGAAAAAAAAAAAAAAAAAATAAAAATAAAAGTGCTCGAAAATCGACCGAAGAAAAAACATTTGACGCAAATAAAATATTAAGTAGATGTGTGTGTGTGTGTGTGTGTGAGAGAGAGAGGGGGGGTCAGCTCATACAATCGCACATATGGGCGGAGAGACACATATATACTCTTTCTCTCTGTCCCCACCCCTTTTTGCTCTAACTTTATCTAAAAGAAATATTAACTCTATTAACCCTTTCACCGCCAATGTCGCATTTAGGCACCACAATGGTTTAACACCCATGTCACTAACAGGCATAACATCAGGGCCTGTTATCCAAAGACTATTTTATTAATTTTGGGAGGTATAGGCCCAATGTTGTACATGTCACAAAGGAATTCACAATATTGCAGATAATTTTTTTGTTCTATTTCCAGTTATATTCTTGGCTAAAAAATGGCTGGCGGCGAAAGGGCTAAAAGAGCTGTCCCATGTGGTTCTTGGTAACCGAGAGGACGTAAAACTTAAACTTTGTTTGTCCCCACCCCCACACATGCACACATACAATGAACTTCTCGTGTCAACAACCTTCTTTTTCAGTGCTACCTGTTCCCCCGTCAGGATACCGGGGGGAGGGGGTCTTCTGTGCAAATAGTTCCCCCACCTTCTGGAAGTTCTGTGCTTGTACCTTCCTCTAATCTGCCACTCTTTTTGACTCTGCCTTTTCCCTTTGCTTTCTGTCATCTGCTATCTTTCTGACTTATTGGCTCCATTCTCCTGCCTTTAAAAAAAATAAATAAATTGGAAATCGGAATGTGTCGGCTGTGCGCAGCGGGGAGACCAGTGAAAACTGAAAAACGGATACATACGTACCTTACCGATTATGGCCTGGGAACGCAGAAGAAGAAGAAGAAGAAGAAGAAGAAACGCTACCTGTTAACCAATTTTATTCAGTAATTAGTACTTAACATTGGTTTAGATAACGTATTGATCATTTTATTATTTTAAATTTCTCTCCCGTCAATCTTTTTGCAGCGAAAGCGTTCACGCGTCCGTCGTCAAGCTCCAAACGGGAAAGGGAAAAGCCACGTTCCGCAACAACAGCCCGGACGAAGCCCAGCCCCCTTCCCCCACCGGCACCAAGCCTCCCCCCCCTCTCCCCCCCCACCCCGCGTCTCCAGCCCCTCCCCCCATCCCCACCCCCACCCCCACCAGGGCTCCCACTCCCCCTCCCCACTCTCCTCGCAAAGATCAGGGGCAGGGGGTAGTGGGGGTGGCATGACGGCGCCCATACCGGTTCCTTCCCTGTCGCGGACGTCCAGCCTGACTCAGCAGCTGAGGCAGAAGGAGGGGGGAGGGGGGAGTCCCAAGTCGGCCAGCCCTGTGGGGAGGGTGAAGAAGCAGCGGTCTGTGTCGAGTGGCGGAAGTTCGGAGAATGTGTATCAGGTAAAGGGAGAGAGAGAGACGGGAGAGGGAGTGTGTGGGTGTGAGTGTGTTTGTGTGTGTGTGTGTCAAGTCAAGTCAAGTCAAAATCATCTTTATTGAGGGCTAAAGAATAAGCTGACAAAGCTTTTTTTCATCCTGCCCTCCTGTGTGTGTTCATCCTCTGTGTGTGTGTGTCTGAGAGTGTGTGTGTGAGTGAGTGAGTGTGTGTGTGTGTGGGGGGGTAACCATTTGTTTTAACAGTTTGTTTTTAGTCTGCTTGCACTTGCTGTGGTAGGACATTTTAAACCCTGTTTTAATGGACAATAAAGTTTTTGAATTGAAGAGGGAAAGAGACAGACAGATAGAGAGAGATATAGAGAGGTATGGGGGAGGGGGAGTATTCTTGTTCGAGGAAGAAGAGGTTCTAGTGTGGTGTGGACATGTGTGTGTGCACACATTTATATAGCTTTTTTCCTTTTCTATGTATACTTGACAGACCACATAATGGAGTGTTTTTGTTATTTATTATGTACCATATTTTTCGTACTACAAGATGCACAAAAACAACAAAAATGTTTACACCGAAATCAGATTTTGATATAATACTTTCTTTCTATATTACTATTCAGATCATAATGCCCAGGGGTCTCTTTCTGGGGGGGGGGGGGGGGGGGATATCGCCTTATAGTCCA
>CM065702.1:43939431-43971931 GCA_017654935.2 Phymorhynchus buccinoides | reverse complement strand
GAGAGAGAGAGACTGAGAGACATAGAGGGAGATGCAAGCTAGCCAACACCAGATGCTACAGGCATTACTCCGCCAGTGTGGAGAATACCTGTGTGCCTGCCTCCCCGCCTAGAAGAGAGGGTAGGTTTGTGTGTGTGTGTGAGAGAGGAGAGAGACGTGAGACATAGAGGAAGATGCAAGCTGGTGAACACCAGATGCTACAGGCATTACTCCGCCAGTGTGGATAATACCTGTGTGCCTGCCTCCCCGCCTAGAAGAGAGGGTAGGTTTGGGTGTGTGTGTGAATGTGTGTGATATAATGATCATAATGAACCTTTATTTTACAACAGTAAAAGTATTGACATAGAGTAGCCATTTTTCATACTTCCGTTAACACAAGCAAACAAAGAGACAGAGACATCATAGAGGGAGACGCAAGCTAGCACCAGACACTACAGGCATTACTCTGCTAGTTTGGAGAATATGTGTGTGCCTGCCTCTCCGCATAGAAGATAGGGTAGATTTGTGTGTATGTGTGTTTGTGTGTGAGAGAGTGAGAGGGAGGAGAGAGAGACATAAAGGGAGATGCAAGCTAGCCAACGCCAGACACTACGGGCATTACTCTGCTAGTGTGGAGAATATGTGTGTGTCTGCCTCTGCTTAGAAGAGAGGGTACGTTTGGGTGTGTGTGAGAGAGAAAGGAGAGAGAGAGATAGGAGAGAGACTGAGAGACATTATAGAGGGAGATGCAAGCTAACCAAGGCCAGACGCTACAGGCATTGCTCCGCTAGTGTGGAGAATATGTGTGTGTCTGCCTCTCTGCTTAGAAGAGAGGGTAGGTTTGGGTTTGTGTGTGTGTGAGAGAGGAGAGAGACGTGAGACATAGAGGAAGATGCAAGCTGGCCAACACCAGGTGCTACAGGCATTACTCCGCCAGTGTGGAGAATACCTGTGTGCCTGCCTCCCCGCCTAGAAGAGAGGGTAGGTTTGGGTGTGTGTGTGAATGTGTGTGATATAATGATGATAATGAACCTTTATTTTACAACAGTAAAAGTATTGACATAGAGTAGCCATTTTTCATACTTCCGTTAACACAAGCAAACAAAGAGACAGAGACATCATAGAGGGAGACGCAAGCTAGCACCAGACACTACAGGCATTACTCTGCTAGTTTGGAGAATATGTGTGTGCCTGCCTCTCCGCATAGAAGATAGGGTAGATTTGTGTGTGTGTGTGAGAGAGAGTGAGAGGGAGGAGAGAGAGACATAAAGGGAGATGCAAGCTAGCCAACGCCAGACACTACAGGCATTACTCTGCTAGTGTGGAGAATATGTGTGTGTCTGCCTCTGCTTAGAAGAGAGGGTACGTTTGGGTGTGTGTGAGAGAGAAAGGAGAGAGAGAGATAGGAGAGAGACTGAGAGACATTATAGAGGGAGATGCAAGCTAGCCAAGGCCAGACGCTACAGGCATTACTCCGCTAGTGTGGAGAATATGTGTGTGTCTGCCTCTCTGCTTAGAAGAGAGGGTAGGTTTGGGTTTGTGTGTGTGTGAGAGAGAGAGACTGTGAGACATAGAGGAATATGCAAGCTAGCCAAGGCCAGACGCTACAGGCATTACTCTGCTAGTGTGGAGAATATGTGTGTGTCTGACTCTCCGCCTAGAAGAGAGGGTAGGTTTCTGTGTGTATGTTTGCATGTGTGTGTGTGTGAACGAACGAACGAACTAAACTTTTATTGAGGGAAAAAGAGTAAGCACACAATGGGCTTTTTTGCATCTTGCCCTCAAACAAACATGCAAAACAAATTCAAATATTCAACACAAAAGTAATGAAGCATGCAAAAATAAATATTGAACAATTATCCATGAAGAAGAAAAAACATGCGACAACAAAACTGCCAGTCTCTCTCTCCCCCTCCCTCTCTCCCAGGAGAGAGAGAGTGAGAGAAGGAGACTGAGAGACATTATAGACAGGAAGATGCAAGCTAGCCAGCACCAGATGCTACAGGCATTACTCCACTAGTGTGGAGAATACGTGTGTGCCTGCCTCTCCGCCTAGAAGAGAGAGTTTGTGTGTGTATGTGAGAGAGAGAGAAAGAGAGAGAGAAGGAGAGGAAGACAGAGACACAGAGAAATGTCTGATTAAAGTTTTAACACTGGCAGGCTTTGACTTGATTGATTTCCTGCGAGAGCCAGGACATTGTCCTAGTGATTTATCTCCCCTCAGAACAGTTTATCCTATCACTTTTCGGTCCTCGGTGCATCACTGAATTACGGCAACTGTTGTTTCATTGTGAACAGGTCTGGAGCTGTGTCAGCGCTGTGGCACGGAGCCGGACCTTCGCTCCCAGCCGTTCCACTCCCAGCACATCCTGCGGAACGCCTACACCAACTACCAGCCTGCAGGTCAGACATTAATTTACTGCAGGGCTGCTCTTTTTTTAGAGCACGCCAGAAATCTTTTTTTCTTTTTTTTTTGCGGGGGGGCATTTTTGTTTTGTTTTGGTTTTGTTGTTGTTGTGAGAACCGAAAGTTGAGGCTTCCAGTTTGGGAGAGCCGAAAGTTGTGGCTTTCAGTTTGGGAGAGCCGAAAGTTGTGGCTTTCAGTTTGGGAGAGCCGAAAGTTGTGGCTTCCAGTTTGGGAGAGCCGAAAGTTGTGGCTTCCAGTTTGGGAGAGCCGAAAGTTGTGGCTTTCAGTTTGGGAGAGCCGAAAGTTGTGGCTTTCAGTTTGGGAGAGCCGAAAGTTGTGGCTTTCAGTTTGGGAGAGCCGAAAGTTGTGGCTTCCAGTTTGGGAGAGCCGAAAGTTGTGGCTTCCAGTTTGGGAGAGCCGAAAGTTGTGGCTTTCAGTTTGGGAGAGTCGAAAGTTGTGGCTTTCAGTTTGGGAGAGCCGAAAGTTGTGGCTTCCAGTTTGGGAGAGCCGAAAGTTGTGGCTTTCAGTTTGGGAGAGCCGAAAGTTGTGGCTTTCAGTTTGGGAGAGCCGAAAGTTGTGGCTTTCAGTTTGGGAGAGCCGAAAGTTGTGGCTTACAGGTTTTTTTTGGGGGGAGGTTAGAGCCGAAAATTGTGGCTTCTGTTTTTTTTTGTGAAATGAAAGTTGTGGCTTCCGTTGTTTTTTTTGAGAGCCGAAAGTTGTGGCTTCCAGTTTCTGAAAACTAGTGAAAGTTGTGCTCCGATGTTGGAGGAGCTCAAAGGAGAAAAGTTATTTGGAGGATTTTTTTTTTTAAAAGGCAGGAGAATGGGCCAATAAGTTTGAAAGATAGTAGATGATAGAAAGCAAAGGGAAAAGGCAGAGTCAAAGGGAGTGGCAGATTAGAGGAAGTTGCAAGCACAGAACTTCTAGAAGGTGGGGGGACTATTTTTACGAAAGGACACCCCCACCCCGGGACCCCACAGGGAGAGACTCGTGGAGGGGGCGGGGTTGTCCAGCTCCCCTGTATGGAGGCACGAGGCATCCACCCACAACCCCCAAATATATAGCAAAAACGAAGCGCGTTATTTATGCATGGGTGCTACTCTTTAATTTTTACACTGATTTCAGTATTTTTAATTTTACCAGAAACTGAACTTCAGTTGTTTAATTCATCAAAAAAAAACAAAAAAAACATTGACCACAAGCGATTTGGGGTGTTTTGAACTTGTTGGTTCTATCTTGGAAGTTTACAAAGACAATGTAATAATTTCACAAGGCTTATCAGACTCGAACTCTGTCTCTGTCTCTCATTTTAACTGTCTGTCTATCTCGTTATCTCAACTTACCACCACCACCCCCTGAATCGTCCGACATGGCTCTGCCCCTGTGACCCTGCCGGTGTAGATGCGTCATGCTGCCGTTATGCGCCTAACTAAGAAATAGTGGCCCAGCATGTCCGACTTCGGCTGAAGAAATCTTTGTAAGACTTTATAGAAAAAAAAGGCAGGAGAATGGACCAGTGAGATAGAAGGACAGCAGATGACAGTAAGCAAAGGGAAAAGGCAGAGTCAAAGAGAGTGACAGATTAGAGGAAGTTACAAGCACAGAACTTCCAGAAGGTGGGGAACTATTTTTACGAAAGGACAGGGAGAGACTCGTGTTGGGGGCGGGGTTGTCCAGCTCCCTGGGCCAATAAGTTTGAAAGATAGTAGATGATAGAAAGCAAAGGGAAAAGGCAGAGTCAAAGGGATGCACGATTCACCCACTGCCCCAAAAATATAACGACAAAAACAAAGCGCGTCATTTGTGTATGGGTGCTACTTTTCCTGGTATACAAGGATTTCCTGTTTTTGAATTTTACCAGAAAACTAAGTTAAGATGATCTGTATTTTTCAAACACTTTCAAAATAAGCATTGGTATATATTGTGGAAAAAGCAAACTAAAATACCTTCATAAATCTTTATTTTTCTTCAGCTGCAGGGGGACAGTTGTTTTCATTTGGGGGTACAGACAAACCTCTATTTTAAGACTTCCAAAATGTCCGGAAAAATCGGTCGTAAACTGGAGGGGTCGTATGACGGAGGTTTTCACTGGCAGCCGTAGAAAGAAAAAGTTCAGCACAGTTCATACTCTCTTCTTCATGCACACATACAATGACATATTAAAACTGGATTTAGGTCTTTCCAACTCCATAGGATTGTGCAATCGATGTATTACAGTTTCACTTCGCCGACTTCTGTTAATCACCTCCACTCTCGTCCAAAGTCAGTGGTTTTCTTTTTCAAAGTCAGTGGTTTTCGTGCTTTTCCTACGCTTTCCGCTATCTTTTCTACAACAAGGGAAGCGACTCCGCTTTCAGGCCCTTGACCGTGGTTGTTTCTCTTTGCTCTAAGTCTATGCAGACGACAACAACGGTCGTAAAAACCAACAAAATGGCGGTCGTAAGCCGCGTTTTAGAGGAAGTCGTTTAAGAGAGGTCGTTTACATAGTAAAATGCATCTGTGCCAACAAATCCGGTCTCAAATGAGAGGTGGTCGCTTAACAGAGGGTCGTAAAATAGGGGTTTGTCTGTAGTAGCACCCATGTTTATGCCACATTCTACCTGCAGGTCTGGGAGCTCTGCTCTCCTGCAGCGGAAGCCGTGAGAGGCTGTCGTCAACGCCCAACAGCGACAAAGGTCAGGGGTCATCACCCTCGTCGCTGGAGCAGGATCGCCACGGCGCTCTGACCTCCTCCTCGTCTCCGCGGCGACAGAGCGGCAGCGCTTTGAGGGAGATGTCCCCCCACGTGGTAAGCACGACCACGACGACCATGAAGTTTGCCGCGGCCTCACCGCCCAAGTTCGAAAACCTACCCTGCACCACGCACGAGTTGTCCGAGGAAACCCTCATGGACGTGAGTCTGATTCGCAGTTCACTGATTCCCCTCATTCCAGCTCCTTTCAGTTTTCCACAGAGAGCTACCGTAATTTTCGGACTATAAGGCGATATTTTTTTTCTCCAATTTCGATCTATGCGTCTAATAAACGAGGGCGCCCTATTAGTGAACAAAATCGTGAGAAGAGAGGCAACGATTGCCGTGTTCAGTACAGTCTACTGTGAGTCACAACATCGAAAGTGGTCACGAGTCGCCTATGCGACGAATACTCACGTTAAAATGCTTCAAAATCCCTGTTATCATCCGAGATACCGTCCAACAGATGCCACAACCCTTCATTGGATGTAAAAAGCATCGTTGTAGAGCTTAAAATGCCATAATTCTACCAGTTTTCGCGAAGAATTGTCCAAGCACAACAACCGGAAGTCGCAAAAACGGAAGTTTCGATTATTTCAGAAGGGAGCCAACTCTCGTTTATGACAACACTAATGGTGGTCAGTAAGCGTTTACAGGACGTGTATGGGCTTCAAACTTCAACTTTGTTTTGTGAGGTGTGTATCGCCTTATAAACGAGGGCGCCTTTTACTTGGATTTTTTTCAGATTTTCCTTAAAAATTGCCCTATTCGCCTTATACATAGCAGCGCCTAATGAGCCGAAAAGTACGGTGTTTGTTCACTTTCAAGTTTTTGTTTGTTTGTTGTTGTTTTTTCATAACAGTTTCTGCTTTCATTTATGTAAGGGCACTGAAAACGAGTTATAAAATAAACAACAACAGGCACATTATATACTTTCAGCATAATCTTTTTTGTTACCACGGTTGTGTGCGATTTTACAAAATTATGCTTGGTCTATCTTCATGAAGTTATTTCTTTTAACAGAGGCAAGTATTCTTATCATTGATTTTGGTTAAGGATAGGAAAAGACCTTACCTTTATGTCCCATATGTGCCTTCCCGGGTCGAGAGGACGTAAAACACCAAAATTCAAAGACCTTACCAGTGGTATGCCACCATAAAACAATGTAAGCCTCATGGATAAAACACTTTACATTGGTTGATGCTGGTGATCGAGTGTTAGCAAAAGGCATGAACTGAAAGGAGCTGAGAAAAGCTACTGTGGATTGTGTTGTGCGTTGCTCGTGTCAGGCTTTTCGCTATTAACCCTTTCACCGCCAATGTCGCATTTATGCACCACAATGGTTTAACACCCATGTCACTGAAAGGCATCAAATCAGGGCCTGTTATTTCGAGATCTTATTTTCTTAATTTTTGGGAGGTAAGGATAGGCGTAATGTTATGCATGTTACAGAAGAATTCCCAATATTGCAGATATTTTATTTTCTCTACCCCGTTATGTTTAATGGTATTTTTTGGCTGAAATATGTCTGGCGGTGAAAAGGGTTAACTCATTCAAGTCGTTCCGGCCATATATGTCCGGAATTAATAGATAGCTGTCAATTTGATGCATTTGCTTCAAGGGAAGTAAATCTGTGTGCGCACCATACCTTGGTCACTTCTAAACTCGCCTCGCTCCCTTAGACCGAGTTATTTCCCTTTTATTGGGTTTCACAACAGTCAGAATATGTCGGGGGGAAAAACTCCAACGTGACTCCAAAAGATGGGAACAGTGTCGGAATGACGTCTCCGACATGACTCCATTGAGTTAATGATTGTTCTGTTTAGCCCCCTGTGTGTTCCAAAATATGAATGGTTTCTCTCGTTCAAAAGCAACCTTGAAGTTGAGAAGTATATAACAGCTGTTACAGATAGATGGCAACGAAGTGCACTTGCAAGATTTCGAACCAGAACATTAGGCCTAAATGGTAACAACAAATGTTTTTTGCATGATACAAATGTAGATAATGTTTGTCCTGTTTGTAAATCCAATCTTAAGGAAGATGAGTATCACTTTTTATTTCAATGTGAAGGCTATGAACACATTCGTGATAAATGTATTATCTTTAGTGACCCTGTAACACAAAGGCGTAGCTTGGTGAGTGTATTAACACTAGAAAACGAGCTATTAATTAACTCGCTAGCAAAATATGTTGCTGAATCATATAAACTTAGATCACATTCACTCTCAGTTTGATTCCCTATTACAAATTGGCTTATTTAGTGCCCGCTGGTCATTATGTATAGGACGATAATGACTTTGGTTTGATGGAAATATGCGCGCTGAGTATATATTTTGTACTAGTATTTTATCTTTCCATACTCACATTGAGATTGTGTGTGAATTAATGTGATTATTTGTATTGATATCTTTCATTTGCATTTTCCTTTATTTCATTGCACCCCCATGTCATGATGGCTATGTAGCTATTGACATTAAATCATCAATTTGTCAATGTGTGTGTGTCCCAGGACGAGCATAACCAGACGATGGCCAAGCTGAGCTTCATCCTGGACGTGGTGGAGTGTGTGGTGGACCTGGCGCGCTCCAAGGCAGGAGGGGTGTCTAACCACTTGGCCACCACCCCCTCTGCTGCTGCTGCTGCCTCTACTGCCAAATGGGAGGACACGCTGCAGCCCTCGCAGATACCGCGATTTGCCGAGTCGCAGAGGTGAGGAGAGAAAGAGAGGGGGAGACAGTGAGAGAGAGTGTGTGCGTGCCTTGTCTACTGCCAAATGGGAAGATACTTTGCAGATACCGCGGTTTGCCGAGTCACAGGGGGGGGAGGAGAGGGGGGGAGAGCGAGAGAGAGAGTGTGTGTGTGCCTTATCTACTACCAAATGGGAAGATACTTTGCAGCCCTCGCAGATACCGCGGTTTGCCGAGTCACAGAGGTGAGGAGAGAGAGAGGGGGGGGGGGGGGGGGGGGAGAGAGAGGGGACAGCGACAGAGAGAGAGAGTGTGTGTGTGCCTTATCTACTACCAAATGGGAAGATACTTTGCAGATACCGCAATTTGCCAAGTCGGCAGAAGTAGGGGGGGGGGGGGGGGGGAGAAAGAGAGAGGGGGAGAGACAGCGAGAGAGAGTGTGTGTGTTTTGTATTTTGATCATTTAGCAGTCGATGAGGATATTGTGTTAGATATTTTCTTCTTTTTTCTCTGAAAAATGTCTTGTGGTGTAAAGGCCTCCTCCTGGTCAGCGGGGCGATAAAAGTGTAGAGTGGCACAGTGGTAGCCCGTTCGCCTTGTGTCAAGTAAACCCGAGTTCGAACCTGGGTACAGGGGATTTTTCCTCTCACTTTGCACTAGGCCTTACGGTCTGAACGTGGAGTCGTACGGTTGACTTAGACGATAAAAAAAATTCGCGCCTCTGGCTGCGACAGAGACAACCTCTCTGTGACTATAAAGTACCTAATACCTAAATTGGGCATGGGTAAATAGAGTGTAGCATGATTAGTAGATAGTGCGCTGGTTTTGAAGTATGTGTCGGTGTGTACGGTGGCTAGTATTACAGAACTCTGGGCCTGTATTCACGTTGAGATAGCATGAGACTTAGCATGATGCTAACTTAGAAGCTCTTCCAATGTCCTATAGGATTTAATAGGACTTTTGGAAGAGCTTCTAAGTTAGCATGATGCTAAGTCTCATGCTATCTCAACGTGAATACAGGCCCAGGAGAAGTTCGTTCTATACCTAAGGGCCCTGATTATGATGATGATGAATATTGATGATGATGATAACGATGATGATGATTTAATGATGATGCTGATAATGGTAATGATGATGCTGATAAATATGGTGATGACGCTGATGATGATGCGGCGACAGTGATGATGACAATAATGATGATGATGATGACAATAATGATGATGATGATGACAAAGATAATAATAATGGTAACAATGATGCTGATAATGATGATGATGATTACAGAACACTGGAGCAGTTAGTTCTATACCTCCGGGCCCTACAGATGATGGGACAGTCCATTCATCTGGCTGAACAGGAGCTGAAAGAAGACAGACTGCAGTATGTTACCTCCCTCAAAAATGGTACGGCCCAACTCAGGGAGTGACACACAGAGAGAGAGAGAGAGAGAATGAACGAACGAACAAGCAAATTTTATTTATACAGGGTAATGAGATAAGTATACATGCTTTTTTCCACCCAGCCCTGAGAGAGAGAGAAGTCAGAAATGTTACTGAATATGGGCCAACAGCCCCTTTCAGTGGGGGTAACATGCAAACATTCAACAAAATCATGCACATCAGTTTACAATATACAGTGTAACCTCCCTTATAAGACCCCCCCATTATAAGACTCCCTCTCACTTAAGACCTACTTCTCTGAGACATGCCTTCTGCTGTTGCTGGAGTAATTGTTCGTATTCGTCCAGTTTGCTAATTACAATATACAGTGTAACCTCCCTTATAAGACCCCCCCCATTATAAGACTCCCTCTCACTTAAGACCTACTTCTCTGAGACGTGCCTTCTGCTGTTGCGGGAGTAATTGTTCGTATTCGTCCAGTTTGTTAATTACAATATACAGTGTAACCTCCCTTATAAGACCCCCCCATTATAAGACTCCCTCTCACTTAAGACCTACTTCTCTGAGACACATGCCCTTCTGCTGTTGCTGGAGTAATTGTTCGTATTCGTCCAGTTTGTTAATTACAATATACAGTGTAACCTCCCTTATAAGACCCCCCCATTATAAGACTCCCTCTCACTTAAGACCTACTTCTCTGAGACATGCCTTCTGCTGTTGCTGGAGTAATTGTTCGTATTCGTCCAGTTTGTTAATTACAATATACAGTGTAACCTCCCTTATAAGACCCCCCCATTATAAGACTCCCTCTCACTTAAGACCTACTTCTCTGAGACATGCCTTCTGCTGTTGCTGGAGTAATTGTTGGTATTCGTCCAGTTTGTTAATTACAATATTGCAGTGTTATTAGTTATTTGTTTATCTTCTTTAATTGTTGTTGATAAATGTGTTTATTGTTGTTTTTCTTACGTGCACCTGGCTGCAATTTTTCAGTTATGAGATAATAAAGATGATTTGATTTGATTTGATTGCCCTTTGTCAGTATTAAACTTACCTCCCTTATCACTGAACCACAATGTTTGTTTAATCTGATTTTCAGTACTCCTCCAACAAAATTGAGTATTGTGGATCAGTGATTAGAATCTGGGTGGTATTTGTTTGATTTGATTTTCAGTACTCCACCAGCAGAAAGAGCTGTATCTTCAGTGTATAGAGGAGAGCCGTAAACTGTACCAGCAGTTAGTATCACTGAACCACACTGTTTGATTTGATTTTCAGTACTCCACCAGCAGAAAGAGCTGTATCTTCAGTGTATAGAGGAGAGCCGTAAACTGTACCAGCAGTTAGGGGCGGTGTGCAAAACTCCGCTGACCCCTCAGCTGGTGATCAACACGGCAGATAAACTCATCTACAACTATGCTGTGGAACAGGTCAGCTGGCACACACACTTACATGCACACACACACACACACGCACGTATGCATGCACATGTGCACACACACATGCACACACACACACACACATATACATTCAATTTATTTATCTTGCTCTCTCCCTCTCTCTCTTACACACACATTCTCAATTTCTGTGTGTGTGTGTGTTTGTCTCTCTCTCTCTCTCTCTCTCTCTCTCTCTCTCTCTCTCCCTCTCTCTCTCTCTCTCTCCCTCCCTCTCTCTCTCACACACACACACACATATGACCACACACACACACACACGAACAAGCACTCTCACATTCACAACCGCACTCACACACACAATTGCGTGTGCACACACACACACACACGCACACACACACACGCATACTCACACACATTCTCAAACATTCACACACACACTCATTCTCAAACATTCACACACACACACTTTTTTTCCTCATAAACAGCAGGCTGTCACAATTTCTAACACTCTTACCATCATTTAGCCAATTTTTTGTTAGATTGAAAGATAACATTTTCTTATTATTATTCCCCTTACAGTGCCAAGCAGCAGCTTTGGATGAATTGGCCGGAAATACGAAAGAGGTGAGCATTCTGCCTTTACGTTTCAGGTTTCTGTCCTTTGCCCGATCTATGATCTATGATTGTCCTGCTTCCGTTATGCGCTTAACTAAGAAATAGCTAGGCCCAGCAAGTCCGACTTGGGCTGGAGGAAATCTATTTGAAAATGTTTCGTGAAAAAAGGCAGGAGAATGGACTGGTTAGGCAAAAAGATAGTAGATGACAGCAAGCAAAGGGAAAAGGCAGAGTCAAAGAGTGACAGATGAGAGGAAATTACAAGCACAGAACTTCCAGAAGGTGGGGGAACTATTTGTATAAAAAAACCAGTATCTCCACAGGGGGAGTTTGTCACGTGTTTTTTTTCTTTCTGTCCCAAGGATTTCTCGTGAACCACTGAACAGAAGTGCTTCAAGTGTTGTGCGTGGGTGTAACACCGAGGGTAGAAAACATCGGTGCATAAATTGTAGGATGAAATGTCGCGGAGCGGCAGATACACCTTTTTCTTCACGCTGTTATGTCTCGTGGAGCACTGCATTGAATCACTTCAAATTTTGTGTGTGTGTGTCATAAAATGAGTAGAAGTCGGTGATGAGTAAGTTATGTCCAGTAGCATGGATGGGGTGGGTGGAGGCCACTCATTGTGGTTGAAGCTTTTTCTTCTTTGTAGTGCAGTAAAAACGAAATGGAGCTATTTCCTTTGTTGTGAGCAAAACTCCTTTTGGTAAACTGTATAACATTTTTTGTAAACATCAATAAAAAGGCTTGTGAAAATTTCGTGCAATCGAATTGGTCTAAACTCAGGCGGCTGTTAGAAAAGAGAAGGCACATGCGTTCTGTTTCACTGAAATAATCTGACTTCCAGCACCTCCGCCAAGGAGGAATCACCGATTTGACGGTTTGATTTCTAAGAAACCAGAGCAAAACGAGTGTTGCGATCTCTGTAAAGGGTGTTTTCCTGGTGATCTCGACGTGTTTCTTGCAAAAAAATCATCCGTCAGGGTGCCCCTTTAAGTACAATAACAGTACGAGTCACAGTGGGGTTAGGTTAGGTTAGGTACATCATAGTCACAGAGGCGTCTGTGAAATTCGGGTTGCTCCCACCTGGAGAGCGCGTCACACCCAGAGGCGCGCCACCCAATTTTGTTGTTGTTGTTGCATGCGATTTTTGTGTGACTGATGAGGAAGGAAGGGAGGGGGGTAAGTATTGACCAAATGACAACTGTGTGCTGTGTGTGTGCGTTTCAGTGTTTCCAGCGCTACACCACGTCCCAGGTTCTTCTGCACAGTCTGGCACAGCTGGCTCGCAACGACCACGACAAGCTGCTGCTGGAGAAGTGTGAGTGCATGTTTCATCATCACCATGGTCACCACTATCGTCATCATCATTATCATCATCATCATTATCATGGTCACCACTATCGTCATCGTCATTATCATCATCATCATTATCATGGTCACCACTATCACCATGGTCACCACATCATATCATGGTCACCACTATCATGGTCACCACTATCATCATCTTCATCATCATTATCATCATGGTCACCATCATCATCATCATTATCATTATCATGGTCACCACTAATTATCATCATGGTCACCATCATCATCATCATTATCATGGTCACCATTATCACCACTATCGTCATTGTCATCATTATCATGGTCATCATCATTATCATGGTCACCACTATCACCATGGTCACCATCATGGTCACCACTATCATCATGGTCACCATTATGGTCATCATCATCATCATTATCATGGTCACCATATCACCATGGTCACCATATCATCATCATCATTATCATCATCATGGTCACCACTATCACCATGGTCACCACTCATAGTCATCATCATCATCATTATCATGGTCACCACTATCACCATGGTCACCACTATCGTCATCATTATCATCATCATCATTATCATGGTCACCACTATCACCATGGTCACCACTATCGTCATTATCATTATCATGGTCACCACTATCACCATGGTCACCACTATCGTCATCATTATCATCATCATTATCATGGTCACCACTATCACCATGGTCACCACTATCGTCATCGTCATTATCATCATCATTATCATGGTCACCACTATCACCATGGTCACCACTATCGTCATCATTATCTTCATCATTATCATGGTCACCACTATCGTCATCATCTTCACCATCATTATCATCATGGTCACCATGATCATAATCCTAATTATCATCATGGTCACCATCATCATCACCATTATCTTCATCATCATGGTCACCATCATTATCATCATGGTCACCATTATGGTCATCTTCATCATCACCATGGTCACCATTATCTTCATCATCATGGTCACCATCATTATCATCATGGTCACCATTATGGTCATCTTCATCATCACCATGGTCACCATTATCGTCATCACCATCCTTATCATGGTCACCATCATCACCATGGTCACCATTATCGTCATCACCATCCTTATCATCATGGTCACCATCATCACCATGGTCACCATTATCGTCATCATCACCATCCTTATCATCATGGTGACCATCATCACCATGGTCACCATTATCATCATCATCACCATCCTTATCATCATGGTCACCATCATCATCATGGTCACTATCATCATCATAATCATTGTCATCATCATCATCATGGTCACCATTATCGTCATCATCACCATCCTTATCATCATGGTCACTGTCATTATCATCTTCATCATCATCTTCATGATCACCAGTATCGTCATCATCACACACTCACCCGTGGGGATACCGGGGGTCTTTTATATAAATAGTTTCCCCACCTTCTGGAAGTTCTGTGCTTGTAACTTCCTCTAATCTGCCACTCTCTTTGACTCTGCCTTTTCCCTTTGCTTTCTGTCATTTACTATCTTTCTGACTTATTGGCCCATTCTCCTGCCTTTTTACCCAAATAAAATCTTCCACATAATTTTTCTCCTTTGAGCTCCTCCGAAATCGGAATGTGTCGGCTGTATGCAGCGGGGAATCCAGTGAAAACTGAAAACTGGACACATATGTACCTTGCCCATTATGGGAACGCAGAAGAAGAAGAAGAAGTCATCATCACCATCCTTGTCATCATCATCGTCACCATCATCATTACCATCATCGATTTACAAACTAAATGAAATAGAAAATTACTAGAAATCCCTTCTAGTAGACTCTCCATTGCAAAATCCCCTAAAAAAAATTTTTTTTAAATGTCCTTTCCAGTTTTCGAGAAATTTAGTTCTCAGAGTTAAGACAGACAGACAGACAGACAGACAGACACAACATCGTGACCTTTTTTTTCTTTCTTTCGTTTTCAGATCGGAAGAGCGTGGAAGTCCGTCTGCACAACATACAACAGTACCCTTGCGAGTCGTGCTCCTGATTAGCCTCGACATGGGTTAACTCCCCTCCCCCTTCCCCTCCGTGCACCACCCCCACCCACCCTACTGCCCTCACCCACCCACCCCCACCCTGCGCCCTCCTACCCCCCTTTCCCCTCCTCACATCCCCAGGCGGGGGAAGGGCGGGAGAATCTGTGCTCGAACGGACTGCGATAAAGACGTAAATCGACTGTTTTGTGACAGCGGTACTCGTTGAGAGGGAACGGACATCAGTCATGTGTCCCCATGGGCCCCGCAGTCACGAGAGCGACTTAACACAGTCAACACGGGGAGTAGTCTGTAAATTTAAACATGGATGCTCCTTCTTTCAGGATGTCCTGAATTGCAAGATTTTTAAATTTAACTAGTAGAGCCGGCATCGCCGGATTATGAGAATTTGAGAAACAACGATTTTCTTACACACACACTTGTACAATAAAAAGGGCCTGTATAAGCATTTGCTGTATTCAAAGGATTGTAGCACTTGTGCTAGTCTAGAGGGGTGAAAAAAGAGCAGTAAATGTGTGTGTGTGTGTGTGCGCTTCCCCTGCACTCCGCCGGGGCCGCCCCCCCATGCGGGATTTTCCATAAAATTAGTCCAAACAGCCAACCGTTTTGTTCACACGCTACTCCCCGTGATGACTGTCTTAAGACTCACTCGTGACTATAGGTCCTGGCGTTTAGGGTTTTCTCCAGAGTTAGAGAGCATTGCGTAGGTGCGCGTGGGTACGCTTGAAGACTGAATTCAAGCAATTTTTATTTTATTTTTTTTGTTTCTGACGATTGAAATAGCGAATGATTTGCCATGGCAAAAAATGGAGGCAATAGTTAATATAAAAAATTAAAAAAATGGAATAAACATTTGAGACTTGAAGATTCGTTCAGTCAGTAACCTGCTAAAGTAGTGTTTTGGACAGATTTTTTTAAAGCACCAAATTTTGTCTTCTTGTACATCTATGATTCATTAAAAAAATTTTTTAATTTGTTTTGTTTTTTGTTGTTGTTGTACAGTGGAACCTCCCTTTTAAGGCCTTGAAAATCGTCCCAAAATGAGGTCTTAAGTGGGAGGGAGTTGCATAGGGGAGGTAATTGTAATACTTACAAGGAAGGGCAATGTCTCGGAGAAGTAGGTCTTAAAAACACACTCGCCCACCACGATTTTTTTGATTTTTTCTGGGTAGCTATGATCCACATAGAAATTCCCCCAACTTCAAATTGAGGCTGCTCTTTAAAATGATGTTTTGACACGTGATCTGGTGGGTCTTTAAGTGGGAGGGAGTCTTATAATGTGGGGGGGGGGGGGAGGGGTCTTATAAGGGAGGTTATACTGTAATTGGAAAAGAAGAGGCTCTTTCATTCTGTTGTTGTTGGGAGTTAGCGTTAGTGTTTTGAAAACAAGAGAGAAATCATGTTGCAGCTACAGATGTCAGAAGTGGTGGGAATATTGTTTGAAAGGCAACAACAGAGCGGATGAAACATTCGGGAACTGTGCAGTTTCATGATAATGTTGCCAAGATTTCTTTTCACAAAGTTGAATGACTTTTTTTTTATAAAGTGTAAAAAAAAAAAAAACAGGTAGAAGAAATGACGTGTGTGGGTGTGAGAGAGAGTATAAGTGCATGGCTGCTTTCAGGACGTCCTGAATTGCAGGATTTTTAAATTGCTTAGAGCCGGCGTCGCCGGATTATGAGAATTGGAGAAGCAACGATTTTCTTACACACACACAAACTTGTACAATAACAAGCGCGGATTCGCAATCGTTTGTGGCGTGCGACAATTGAAAACGAAACATCATTTTAAAGAGCAGCCTCAATTTGAAGTGCAGCCTCGATTTGAAGTGCGACAATTTTGGACCGACCGACAGACTGACAAACAAAGTCAGACAAAGTGAGTTATAGGTTTGTGGCTTGTGCCACAAACAAAAAGGGCCTATATAAGCATTTGCTATATACAAAGGAATGTAGCATTTGTGCTAGTCTAGAGGGGTGAAAAAAGAGCAGTAAATGTGTGTGTGTGCTGCCCCTGCACTCCGCGGGGGCCGCTCCCTTGCAGGATTTTTGAAATTTCCCAGGAGCACCCATGCAAGTGTGTGTGTGTGCGTGCAGCCAATATTTTGTGGGCAACCGAAACTTCTGATGGCACATCCTTCAATGCATAATGTGCATTTCATGTTTTGAACAATCGACAGATGCCTCCTCTTCTGTATGTGACAATGTATTAACATTGTTTCTTTAATCTTCGTCTCATCTTTTGAACAATCGTGCCAAGTTTTCGGAAAAAAAATTCCGAGCTTTTCTTCACAATTTGTATCCAATTCATTTGTCCCTAAATGAAATCCCCCCTCTTCGATACTTAACTCTCTTGTTGTGGACGGCACTTCTCTGAGATTTTCCTGTTGATTTCAAATCTTCAAACTGTTCGTGGAGCATTTGACATACAACGCGTGGGCAGGAAAGCGAACAAGATTCCCCTAACCAAAAGATGAGGAAATGTGACAAAGTTATATTTTGCATCATTCATTCATGTGATGAATCCAACTGTCGCTATTGTAGTGTTCGGACTTGGGTGGGTGTTTTTCTTGACTTGGAAAGATATTATACAGAAATGCTTTATCTGTAGGTGTACGTAACTGTTAAGAATCTGGGGCAGTAGCACCATAGTTGTCATAGAATAATGTTGGAAATTATTTTTTTTTCCCCAGAAATTTGTTGACTTGAAATATAAATTATTGTAGAAGTCAGATCCATATTACTGCTTGTTTTGCTGGCGGCGGGAGAAAAGAGAAGCAGAATCACAAGGAATTTACTCTACGATGAGCCGGACAGCAGAAGGTCTTCAGAGAAGAAACTCTAGGGAGAGCTGGACAGCAGAAGGTCTTCAGAGAAGAAAGAAACTCTAGGGAGAGCTGGACAACTTTTGTTGTATTCCCTGTTGTATTTTGTAATCATTCACTGCCAAAACCTTGCCCCAAGACTGATGAACCTGGATCATTTCAGGCAACATTTGGAGTCCTTCAGGCATGTGTGAATGTTTTCTGTACCAATGTCGATCGCAATGCAACTTTTAACTCTTCGGGCACCATGGGCGGATACATTCGTCCGGTACATCACACTTCACTCCCACCAAGTGCAAAGACAGCTGTGCCGGTCGGGGTTCGCCCCCGGGGACCTCTGCGGTAGCCGGATTGGTCTTACCCAGATACTACGAAATACATTTCAAAACATGCATTTCCCCCCCGGTGGGGATACCGGGGGGCTCTTTTGTATAAATAGTTCCCCCACCTTCTGGAAGTTCTGTGGCCCCACATGGCCAAAAGGCCGAAGAGGGCGTAAAGCCTTATTTCGTCGTGGAAGTTCTGTGCCTAATCTGTCACTCTCTTTGACTCTGCCTTTTCCCTCTGCTTGCTGTCATCTACTATCTTTCTGCCTTACCGATCCATTATCCTGCCTTTTTTCAATAGACTTTCAAAAAGATTTCCTCCAGCAGAAGTTGGACATGCTGGGCCTAATTATTTCTTACTTAGGCACATAACGGCAGCATGACGCATCTGCACTCAAAATTGACAGGAAACTGAGCGATCGAAGAAGTAAACGCATTTCAATTTTATTTTATTTTTTTACAGAAAAACTTTGTTCTAAGTCTCTGCGACAAAGTCTTTGCAATATATGAATGGCTACAGTTGTGGTTTTTTTTATCATGGTGACAGTCCTAAAGCGGCTTTTTTTTTCTTTCGGTCAGCTAGAGTTCTTACGAAGAGCTATGTGAATAGAGTTTGTGAAAAGAATTGAACTTAATGAGTTGACGTCGTCCACTGTTTTATACTTAACGTGTTAAGATTGCGTCATATTCGGTCGTACTGACGTGTCAGCGCGATTTGATAACCTGCGCTACTTAATCCTCATGTGTGTGAATTTCGTAATGGGCCGCGCTTAGTAGAAAGTTGTTGAGACGCGTAGACTAATAATAGAAGTAGAAAAAATCGTGTTTTGTGTTATCGGTGTGAACAAACCTGAAAACTGCTGGTACAGCTGAAGTGAGCTTCTTATGAGTGTGGATGGACTCTTGAAGGGTGCAAGTAAAATGAGGATTATTTTGTATGGGTACTGGTGGATTCTTGAAGGGTACAAGTGAACCGAGGATTATTTGGTGTAGGTGCAGGTGGACTACTGAAGGGTACATGTGAACCGAGGATTGTTTTTGTCTGAACTTTTCATTATTATCAGGGATGTGTGAGATAACAGAACACAGGCTTAGGAGTGCTTGTAAATAGATATGAAGCAAAAAACAAACACAAAATAATATCTATATTTTTGTGTGTTTGCAAGGCGAAAGCACATGACTGTACTTGATTTGGGCAACCATTTTGTGTTGTAAAATGAAAAGCATGGTTTTTTTTATAATGAATTTGTTTGTTTATTTACTGTTCGTATAAGGCCGGGTTCACATTAGACGCGTAAATTCTGTATGGAAAACCCTAAATAAGTGGAAGAAAGAAGGATATAGGGGAAATACGGACACGTGCGCAAATCTTTTCCCTTCTTTGCTTCACTTATTTATGGATTGCGCACGGGTTTCCGCATGGAATATCCGCTTATGTGTGTACACGGCCTACGACTTGTTTTTAAATTAAGAAAACTTATTTAGACATACGCTGTAATTTTTTTCATAGTTCTTTTTGTTCCTGGACACAAAAAACTATTGTTCATTTGATCCATTTTTAATTTAACTACTTAAGTTAATGATTTGTTGTGTGTTATGGTGTAGGATAAAAACTTTTAATTTTTTTAAAGGAAAAATGATTCTGAAATGCCGGATATACATACACTGTTTTCCTTCTCTCTCTCTCTCTCTCTCTCTCTCTCTCTCTCCTGTTCTCTTTCAGAAGGGGGGGGGGGAGGAAAGATTGGGAAAATACAGATATAGGCAATAGATTTATCTACCAGGCTCAAAATAAGTTTGTGTCTCAACGTTAAATTGTCTCGTAGCAATATGTTAATGTAGATAGAAAGGGAGAAGATAGTTTAGAAAGGTTTGCTTCGACTTAGAAAGGCGGAGAAAAAATATATACCGTATTTTACGGACTATAAGGCCTCCCATTATAAGACTCCCTCCCACCCTTATAAGACCTCCCATTATAAGACTCCCTCCCACATAAGACCTACTACTCTGAGACATTGCCCTTCGTTGTAAGTTTTTAAATTACCTCCCTTATAAGACCTCATTTTGGATGGTTTTTGAAGGTCTTATAAGGGAGGTACCACTGTACTATTCCCCCCTAGACTGAGACCTTATAATGTGACTGATAATATCCATAGGGTTTTTAATGCCGATTACATACACTTTAAAACAGTTTATTAACACACGATAACATCAAAAACATAAAATCCACACACGCGCTTTAAGAGAAAGTTAAAATTTCCCGGAAGTCACAAGATCAGTGCGCAAAGAGTGAATCCAGTGTCGTCTGCTTGCGCTGCAGACACCCAAGTTGTTATATCGGCCAATCAGAATGCCGCTTACATATCGAGGGGTCAGTCAAGATGGCGATGCTGTTGTCAGTGTGTTCTCGTTCTAGCCAGGTAGTTGTGCAAGAAAGCTTGACTTTGGGATGGCGGTGTGGTTGTAAGTGCGTTCTCGTTCTAACCGCGTAGTTTTTGCATAAAAGCTTGACTTTGGGAGTCAATAAACTGTACGTTATATGCAAGTTGCTCGTTGTAGCGAGCTCGTTGTATGCAGAATTATTTAACAAGGAAAAAGGCTTGTGGTCGGGAATTTTGAAACCACTCGTTACACACGGGCTCTCGTTTAAACCGTACTCGTACTAAATGGGTTTCCCTGTACTTCTCTGAGACATTGCCCTTCTTTGTAAGTTTTAAAATTACCTCCCTTTAAGACCTCATTTTGGATGGTTTTTGAAGGTTTTATAAGGGAGGTACCACTGTACTTTTCCCCCCTAGACTGAGACCTTATAATGCGACTGATAATATAGTAAGAAACTATAATAACAAAATCTGAATTTTGTGTAAAATTTGGGGGGTGCGCCGTAGAGTACGGTATATATCGGAAGGGAAAAAAAAGTACAAGAAAATCGTTTCTTTTTTGTTGGCAATTGCATATTCTTTATGATATTCGTACACAGAATGTATCATGGGAAAAAAGGGTGAAAATGTGACCTTGATTCAATGCAATATTTGTCGTGGTTGTCGTGATCTCCATTTTTCATTTTTCTTTCGTTTATTTAATTTTTCTTTTTTTGGGGGGAATAACCTACGTGAACCGTCTTGTATATAACGGAAGAAACTGTACAGAAATTGTGTACGATTTATTAAAAAAAATTACTTTTGATGTTTGTGCACCTACTTGTGTATGTATTCCTTTGTGTGGGGGCAAATATGTGTAAAAGGTCATGTGCGTGTGTGTTTATGTGAAGTGTGTGTGTGTGCGCATCCATGCACACTTATGTTGGAGGCATTTCTCGTTGAAGTGGTAGACTTGCAACTCCGAATAATTTGCAATGGGTTCGGATAACTTGTTTCATCATTTTAATGGAAGAAACTACATAAATTGTGTGCGATTTAAAATAAAAAGTACTTTTGACGTTTGTGTACTTGTGTGTGTACGCCTCTGTGTGTACTGTAAGTGTAGGGGGCAAATATGTGTGAAAGGTAATGTGTATTTGTGTTTATATGAAGTGTGTGCGTGTGCGTGTCCATACACACTTATGAGGCATTTCTCGTAGAAGTGGTAGACTTGCAACTCCGAATAATTTGCAATGGGTTCGGATAACTTGTTCCATTATTTTCGCACATTTCATTACATGTTTTCATTGAATACTTGTCTTACATGTTTTCATTGAATACTTGTCTTACATGTTTTCATTGAATACTTGTCTTACATGTTTTCATTGAATACTTGTCTTACATGTTTTCATTGAATACTTGTCTTACATGTTTTCATTGAATACTTGTCTTACATGTTTTCATTTTTGTGTGATTCATTACTTTATTCATCATTTTATTTTCACTATTTTTGTTGTTGTTGATGTATTCAACAAAGTCGCGGCTGTAATCAGCGATTCGGACAGTTGTAAATCAAAATCATGAACTTTAACATTTAGACATTTTCTTTTTTTTAAACTCGGATAATAATTTTGTCAGGATCCAGATGTTCGCAAAGCCAAGAACCCTTTAGGAGAGAGAGAAAGAGAGTGAGAGAGAGAGAAAAAGAGAGGGAGAGGGGAAAAGAGAGGGAGAGACGAAAGAAGGGAAGAAAACTAGTGTTGATTGAAGCAATGGTTTTCAAATCCCCCGTAGTCGGAGTGTGGCTGCCCACGTGGCAGGGTAATAAAAAAAAACAGTCATCCCTAGCTGTTCTCATCCCTAGCTGATGCGTTTGTACCATAGTGTTCAAGTGCTTCGGCTGTTGGGATGATCCCAGGAGTCTTTTAGCCAGGGTATGTTAACAACACATTTTCAAAAGAATTGGCAGTCCTTGAATCAGAGATTGTTGCCAACAGATCTAGATGAACACTTAATCCCTTCAGGACTTCACTGCCTTAGGTATGCTTCATTACTAGCCTGGGGCTGCCTAGAAAAAAATGTTATAACAAATAAGAAGCATAACAAAACTCACACTGTCAATGATTCAGTTTTGACATTACTGGTTGAACCGAGTTTATTTTTCGCTTGGAGATCGTGGTCACGTGCATTAAAATCAGAATCATTAGTCTCGTTATTACTATCACTGTTAAAGAAAACGTATGGAGTATTTTCTGAGGCTTGTCTAGGGCCGATTTGTTTTACATTTTTAACATTAAAAATTAAGATAGAAGTACCAAACATAAGTGAAACAAAAGCTGGAACAGTGATGAAGAGACGTAACTCGAAAAACGTGGTTTGGATTGAAAAAAAACATGGATTTAGACAGGTTTTAGACTAAAAAAAATCGCTGTTCCGAGAATACTCGTAAGTAGACCCTGACTGGCGTTCTCCTGTTCCGAGTATACTCGTAATTCGGCCGGGATGAGTTCAAAGAAGCGAGCAGACTAGGCAATAAATGATGTCAACATTTTCCTACCTCGTTTTAATTGTCGTTTGTCGTGGTTATCACTCGCCGCCGTCGCACTTTTCACAACTATGATATTTGTGTATGAAAATAGCACACACACATACACCGTTACTGATGAAATGTGATATTGTCTTGCAAATTAATACGCGTTTATTGATTGTGGCCGTTTTTGCTTTTTTAGTTCTGGATACACCGATGTAATTATGCTGCTTAGCTCTTCTAGAATACATTCACCCAAAACATCACTCCACACTCCCACCAAATGCAAAGACATTCACCGCCAAGTACCCTGCCATGTGTTTGTCTACTTTTCATTCACAGCTTATGTCAGTGATTTTTTTTCCCCCGTTAAAGCAACGCAATCGCACTCGACAACAAATAATCACTCCCCTCTTGTCGGTTGAGATGCAATGGACAACCCGAGAATATTATAAAAAAAACATGGTGCTAGAGTAGAAGAGTTAATCTTGTTGAAAGATTAGAGTACTAACAGGTCCTAGAGTACTAACAGGTCTGTGCGTTGGTTGGGTACATGCGTACCTCCCCTCCTTTGAAATCGTACAGAAATCGCATCATGCTTACATCATTTTTGTTCATTGCCTTAAGGGGTACGCAACCCCCCTTAGTACTCTAGTCGTTTAACTTCAGGTTGGTGTCATTTCCACGTTTCTTCTTTTAGGAACTGAGTAGAAAATGGACAGTGGAAGGGGGAAAAAAGAGGGGGTGGGGGGGGGGGGAGATGTTGAGGTAACGTTGGCAAGATGTATTGTATTGGTTGTGTGCAAATGTAACGTACAATGTAATCATGCTTGGTGAAATTTCAAGGTGTTGGTGGGTTGTTTTTTGATTGACGATAAATTTTGTGGACTTCGTTATTTCGTTTGTGAAGAATGTGTAAGCATAGTTGGGACACTTTTTTTCTTTAAAAAAAAAAAAAAGAGTAAAGGATATTAAAAGAAGACAAAATAAAAATGTTGATTAAAAATTGATGAATGTTGTGTAACTATACAAGGTGTGGGATGTGGAGAAAAAAATGAAGCGTAGCCGTTGAGCTAAATTGTTATGGTTGTGGCTCTTTTTTTGCTGATATCTATACGGACAGGTAACAGGCAATAAAAGAAAAAGACATACTTATATTCATATATTTTGGGTAAAAAAACACAAAAAGGTCTTCATACTTTACGATATTTCATAGAAGTAAAATACTGCAGTTTATGAAATCCACAGTTGTCATAATTTTTTGTCGTGCATCACAAAGCTTATGCCTCAACATGTGATAGTAAATTCCTAACAGCAGGGCTCCCAATCGTCCCGCAAACCAAGGGGTCCCAGGGACTCCTTCCCTTACAGCATAGAGGGTCCTAGAGGAGGGATAGAGGGTCCCAGCGCATTGCGAATGCTATAAAAGAATGTTCTAGTCCATCCCTGGGACCCCCTGCACATTAATTTAGAGGGTCCTTTAGAATTTCTGTACTTCATAGACCCCCAAATGGGGGTCCCTGGGAGCCCTGTAACAGTTATACTAACATATCGGTTATAGAGAGTAAGCATTATCTAAGAATTCATACAACATATGTTGTTTGTCTGTCGTTTCCGACAGTGACTGCCAGATAGCAGAGGGGGGCAGATGCTATTCTGGCGGGGCTGGGCGAGAATTAGTTTATAGTGGAGATGCCTTGCCCAGGGTACATCCCCACTCTCTCGGCCAAAAGGGATTTGAGGACGAGAGTTGGCGTTGGGGAAGGTCCCCAAAGGCCAACCAATCCCTTTGGCTGCAGCACCAGAGCCGGTGCAAGGGCCCCCTCGTTCGAGAGTCAGTCTTCCACGAAAGACTTAAACTGTAGCATATTTCACGAAAGACTTAAACTGTAGCATATTTCAATACTGTAGAAAATCATTTATAGTACAGCTCTCATTTACTATTGGCCCTTTCTACAGGCTGATGTCAACCAGTGATAAAAGCCGTTAGAGTAAAGGGCCGCCATACAATATATAACCGTAAGCGAACATACACCAGCGTTTCGCCATTCTTTTCTCTCTCGATGCGCACTGGTTTTCAACTGCAAGACTAAAGTCTCCCGGATCGAAAGAACTCGGCAAGTTATGGTTCTGTTGGTTTTGTGAGGTGCTGTTGATGAGTGGATATCATTCATTGCTTATTACCATTGATCATTATCGAAATAATTTCATCATTTAAAGTTCACGGTATTAGGTGTGTTCATGTGCATAATGGTCATTGGGAAAAAAAACTAGGTTGGGAGATACCGAACTTGTTTTGTTTTCTTTTCTTCGTTTTCTTCTTCAACCATGTTTCTTGAATAAAACGTGAGAAAAAATAAATTGAAGTGTGTGTGTGTGAGAGAGAGAGTTTGTGTGTGTATGTCTTTTCTTTGTCAATCGCCCAGACAGTCTCCGGTCATTATCAGCACAGATGCTTCATGCTGCCGTTATGTCCGTCCATCAGCGTGTCCGTCATCGGCTGGAGAAAATCTTTCTAAGACTTTCTTGAACGAAGCCTGCCCACGTGGCAGAAATATAGTAGTAGATGACAGTAAAAAAACCGGACAGATCACGGAATGTGGCTGCCCACGTGTAATAAAAAAACGGTCACTACTAATGTTCTCATCCTTAGCTGAGGCACTTGCACCATAGTGTTCAAGTGTTTCTGCTGTTGGGATGATTCTCAGAGTCTTTAGGCCAGGGTAAGCCAACAGCTACAGAGGAAGTTATAAGCACAGCACTTCCAGAAAGTGAGGGAACTATTTGTGTTATGACTCATTGGTATCAGTCACGCAGGGTTCGTACAGATCTGTGTCAAAAAAATTCCAGGACTTTTCCAGGACCAGTTTACTAAATTTCAAGGACTCAATCTGGCATACCGGTCAATGTCGGTTTCGTTCCCGCCTGAGTTGCTTGTGCTTCTGGCCTTGACAATGGCTTTTTACAGCACTCTCGTCCATGCTGGTGATGTCAAAGTTCTTTTTGCACACTGTGCAGCTAGCTTTCAGTTTTGAACTATCTGTTGACAAAGCTAACCAGCTCTGATATTTTTGTTGGAAAACGGAAGTACGGTAAAGGGAAGTAACTTCAGCAGCAGACAACTCGCGCAAATGTCGTCTGCTATGATCGCGATATCGGTATGAACTTAAAAGGTTTTTTAATATTTTTATTTGTATTTAGTTTTAACCTTCAATTATTTTTTGTGGAGGAGATTTTGACTGATGGATTGAGATTAAGGACGTGGTCAGATGATTTTGAAAATTCCAGGACTTTCCCAGGAGACTTGGGGCCTTTGCTGTTTTTCAAGCACTTTTCAAGCCCTGGAAAAGGCCATGTCAATTTTCAAGTACTTTTCAAGGTTTCAAGGATCCCTGTACGAACCCTGTATCACTACGGTGTTTGTGTGTTATGTTGGTGTGTGTGTGTGTATTATTTTAACATTTTTTTTATTTCATTATCCTGTTGATGGAATCAACAGTATGCAAACTATCCAGAGAACACACACACCACACCACACACCACACCACACCACACCACACCACACCACAACACCACACACCACAACACAACACAACACAACACACACACACAGAATTTTCAGAGGAATATAGCTTCCTTGCAATATATTCTATTATGTATGTGTAGAAAAAATTAACAGACGAACTGCTACTACACACAAGCTCTGGGATCATTACAATGCTGTTAGTTAGTCTATTATAGTCCCGTCAACAGCTATGGTCATCTCAGGACTGTTACCGCGTAAAGTTCGACCACGTATAACAAAACACACAGCAATGATTGTTAACAACGTCCAAAAACCTGAAATTCACGTCCAAAAAACACAAAAAACAGTACAATTCACGACATGGCATCTCCATCATTGTACCCTATAGCTCATAATTTCACACAGTGCTGGAAACGTTGAGCCACTCAGTCTACTCTACTTATCGGATCCAGGTTAAAAAAAAACTAAAAAAAGGATAACAAACGCATCCTAGTAAAAAAAATATATATAAAAAAGGCCATATAGGCAAATATGCACTAGAGAATGGGCAACATGTGCCCACTCAAGCGCGTAAGGTCTCACGTGTGAAAGCCAGTGAACAATAAAAAAAAAACTGGCATGTGAACAATAAAAAAAACTGGCATGTCATAAATTGTAAATGAGAGAACGATGGAGAGAATGAAAAATGGGGATGAGGGGCTACTCTTAGTTTAAAGCTCCCCCACCACGACAGTAATGTGGAAACAAACACCCACACACACAGAATTTTAAGAGGAATATAGCTTCCTTGCTTTATATCGTATTATGCATGTGTAGAAAGAGTCAACGGACAAAATGCTGCTACACACAAGCTCTGGAATCATTACCATGCTGTGCTTTACACAAATCAATGTTCTCAGTTTTCTAACAACAACATTAATTTCATATCATTCGACAATCATTGTCATTTTCTCCATGGCAAAACCTCCCTTATAAGACCTCCCATTATAAGACTCCCTCCCACATAAGACCTACATTTCTGAGACATTGCCTTTCTTTGTAAGTATTAAACATTACTTCCCTTACAAGACCCCTCCCTTATAAGACCTCATTTTGGATGATTTTTGAAGGTCTTATAAGGGAGGTTCCACTGTATTTATAAAGAAATTCACTCCGCTGAACATTCATAACAATGCAATTTTTTTTAATATACATTAAAAAAAAAAGGAATAATCAATCAATCAATCACTGACCGATGTTTCAATATGAAAACAAATTTGTAATCAATAAAACTGTCAAAAATTTCTGTCCCAAAAGGCATGTTTTTCATCAAAAGTTTTAAAGGAACAAGAAGAACAAATATTACAAGCTGCGTATATACCACATAAGCTGATACAAAGTCCCACATATGAAAATGCATATTTTATGTCCGGGGGGGGGGGAAGAAATCATTCTGAAACCAATTTGGTAAAATAAAGAATATTATTAACATTTGTTCCCAGACCGTTTCAAGATGCCTTCCCATCTATGCGTTTCTATTTATGTAATGCTATTTTAGTTCTGATAAAGCTCTATACAAACACCCGGAACGACTTTTTTGTCACACACAAAAAAAGCCACAACAACAAAAAGAGCAAAACGTGATTGCTAAAATAAAAGCACCTAAAAAATAGTAATAACACTGGCCCAACAGCAAAACAATGCATTCTGGAGGATTTGAGCCAAATTACAATTCATCGTTTCTTGAGCAAATTCAAATGGTTCAATTCAAATTCAGATGGTTTAAAAAGAAAAGAAAGATTTGGAGAGAAAAAATGAAAGCAACAGCTTCGCCATTATCTTTGATGGCATCTACAACATGATAGAAAATCAACTTACAAAATTTGCGCGCACGTTCCCTTACAAGACCCCTCCCTTATAAGACCTCATTTTGGATGATTTTTGAAGGTCTTATAAGGGAGGTTCCACTGTATTTATAAAGAAATTCACTCCGCTTAACATTCATAACAATGCAATTTTTTTAATATACATTAAAAAAAAAAAGGAATAATCAATCAATCAATCACTGACCGATGTTTCAATATGAAAACAAATTTGTAATCAATAAAACTGTCCAAAATTTCTGTCCCAAAAGGCATGCTTTTCACCAAAAGTTTTAAAGGAACAACAAGAACATGACGAAAATGGTGTTTTACGTCCTCTTGGTCTGAATCAGACACATATGGGACATTTGTAAATACAAATATGGTGGGAACAATACTGGAGGCAATGCCCGGAGGCACTACGAAACCAGTAAAGTCCCGATTTTTTAAATTAATACAGATAGGTGTAGCGGTAACCACGGTTAAACCTCATTGGCTATGGCATCGCTACAAGTATTACTAGAACAACAAGAACAAATATTACAAGCTGCTTATATACCACATAAGCTGATACAATTTGATTTTAAAAAAAACTGGCATGTCATAACATGAAAATGCATATTTTATGTCGGGGGTGGGTTGGGGGGGGGGGGGGTTTAAAGCTCCCCCACCACGACAGTAATGGGGGGGGGGGGGGGGGAATTTTCTGGAATATAATTTTGCTTTTATATTCTATTATGCATAAAAATAAAAGAATATTATTAACATTTGTTCCCAGACCGTTTCAAGATGCCTTCCCATCTATGCGTTTCTATTTACATCAAATTTATGTAATGCTATTTTAGTTCTGATAAAGCTCTATGCAAAGACCCGGAACGACTTTTGTCACACACAAAAAAAAGAGCAAAATGTGATTGCTAAAATAAAAGCACATACAAAATAGTAATAACACGGGCCCAACAGCAAAATAATACATTCTGGAGGACTTGAGCCAAATTACAATTCATCGTTTCTTGAGCAAATGTAAAAAGAATGAGACGATGGTTTAAAAAGAAAAGAAAGATTTGGAGAAAAAAATCAAAGCAACAGAGATGGCATCTACAACATTAGACCAAAAAAAAAAATCAACTTGCAAAATTTATCTTTGAAAAGCATGATCCCTCAAATTATGCACGCACGCACGCACACGCACACACACACACAGGTGTAGAGTGGCACAGAGGTAACGCGTTCGCCTTGGGTCGTCAACCCGAGTTTCAAAACCGTTGGCGTTAGAGTGATCAACATTGAATTGGGGCTAAAAGGACAGTGAGAGTGAGAGCCAGCAGAGGTTTTTTTCTCTCTGTCTATCCCAAGGATATCTCCCGAACCGCTTGACAGAATCGCTTCAAATTTGGTGTGGTGGTGTGTCATCAAGAGAGGAAGACACCCAAGCATAAATTAATGCTGTTGTAAACCTTAACCTTTGAGTGTATATTCTTATTCTTCTTTGTTCACTGAGACAGTTTCCTGTCACATGAACATAGATGCGTCATGCTGCCATTATGCGCCTAATTAAGAAATAGTTAGGCCCAGGCTGTCCGACTTCGGCTGAAGAAATCTTGGTAAGAATTTATAGAAAAAAGGCACGAGAATGGACCAGTGAGATATAGAAAGATAGCAGATGACAGTAAGCAAAGGGAAAAGGCAGAGTCAAAGAGAGTGACAGATTAGAGGAAGCTACAGGCACAGAACTTCCAGAAGGTGGTGGAACTATTTATACGAAACCGGTATCCCCACGGGGGGGACCTTGGAGTATATGTGGAGGGGGGGGCATTGCTGGTAACTCACTGGAAAACTTTAATATGGCATCACCATCTTGTTTTTTCTTCCAATTCACAGTTTCCCCTTGGCGATCTTGGCGTACTGGTGACGGGCCACGGCCCTCATGTGGACCTCGTCTGGCCCGTCGGCCAGTCGCAGCACGCGGGCCCACGCGTACATCTGGGCCATCGGGAAGTCGTGGTTCAAACCCGCGCCTCCGTGAGCCTGGGGAACCACAGAAAAACAGAGAAAAAACAAACAAACTAAGAAGTAGAAAATGTCTGACCTATACAGTGGAACCTCCATTATAAGACCTTCAAAAATCATCCAAAACAGGTCTTATAAGGAGGGGTCTTATAAGGGAAGTAATTTTAATACTTACAAAGGGCAATGTCTCAGAAAAGTAGGTCTTATATGGGAGGGAGTCTTATAATGGGAGGTCTTATAAGGGAGGTTCCACTGTAGTTACCATGTTTTTCGGATCATTAGGCGCTGCTGTGTATAAGGTGAATACGGCAATTTTAAAGAAAAAAATAAAGAGAAAGGCGCCCTCGTTTAACCTCGCAAAACAAAGTCGAAGTTTGAAGCCCGTACACGTCATGTAAACGCTTACTGACCGCCATTACTGCTGTCATAAACGAGAGCTGGCTCCCTTCACAAATAATCGAACTTCCATTTTAGTGACTTCCGGTTGTTGTTTTTGGACTTTTCTTCTCGCGAAAACTGGTAGAATTATGTCACACACATAATAATGAGCATTTATATGCGATTAATCTTAAAATAGCCCTAAGCGCTTACAAAATAAACAAATAAATGAATACCCCCCCCCCCCACCCCACCCCCACAAAACAAAGGCCAAACAGCAAAACAACAACAAGCAGGAGAAAATGAGCCAAATTAGAATGTCAAACATTTCCTCGCATACACACAAACAATGAGCGCGCGGTTTAAAAAGAAAAGAAACACACACACAAACATCAAACACACACAGATGGCACACAACACCACACCACAAAAAAAAACAACTTGCAAAATTTATCACACCAAAGCATGATCCCACAACACACGCACGCACAAACCACACACTGCACACACACACTGCACACAGGCGCAGAGAAGGGACAAAAAGTACTTTCCAAAAGAAAAGAGCAGTCTACGATTTGAAGAGAGTGGTTTTGAGGTAAGACTTAAATGAAGAAAGGGCGTTGGAGAACGAGAGGAACAGGGAGTTTGTTCCAAGTACAGTGAGAGTGAAAAGAGAAGGAGACGTTCACCGAGGAGTCCTGTGCGGTAACGAGGGATCTGGAGGAGAGAACCGCTTGACAGGAGCGTAACTGTCTTGTGTAAAGGTTCAGGGTGTGGTGGTGTGTCATCAAGAGAGGAAGACACCCAAGCATAAATTAATGGGACTTGTAAACCTTAACACGGAGTATATTCTATTCTTCTTTGTTCACTGAGACAGGAAGCCTGTCAATGAGATTCAAGCGTCAGGGGCCATTATGAGAGAATTAAGAAATCAGTACAAGGCCCAGCAGCATTGTTTTGACTTCGGTTGAGCGAGAACATCTTGTGGGCAGCCATAAGAAGGGAATTACAGTAATCTAGACTGGAGAGTACGAAAGGCAGAGATGACAGTAAGCAAAGGGAGCTTCCTCGGAAAGAAGATGTCTTACAGATCCAATGCGCCGAAGTTCTAAGTAACAAGCACGACAGACAGAGGAAATCTGGTTTTGGAAGGAGAGAGTCTGATCAAGGTGACGCCAAGATTGCGTACAGTGGTAGATGTGGATAAGAGAGTTTTCTAACTGGATGGAAGTGGGGACAGAGTTTGCTGACAAACTTTTCTTGGGTACAATGAAAATCATTTCTGTTTCACCATTGTTCAGTTGGAGCTTGTTGTTTGTCATACTGATTTAATGTCAGCAATGCATGATTGTGTACGTTGGATAATGGATGGAAGCAGAGAAGGATCACGCAGTAAATCTGGTTGTCGTCAGAGAAGCAGTGATGGGAAATGCCATGATGAGAAACAATGTCGCCTGGGTTGTGTATAAAGGACAAAGAGAATAGGTCCCAAGACAGAGCCCTGAGGAACACCATGCTCCAAAGCAGCTGAACAGAAGAGAGGCCATTAACAGAGACAACTTGAGTAGTGCGATGAGATAGGAATGAAACCACGAGAGTGCTGTGTCAGAGACGCCAAAGGTATGTTGAAGTCGAGATAGAAGTGTTTGGTGATCGATAGTGTCAAAGGCAGAGGACAGGTCTAGTAGGGAGAGAAGAGAGATCTGACCATCATCGAGAGCACAGAGAAGATCATTGACTATTTTCAGAAGAGCTGTTTCGGTACTGTGACCAGAGCGATAGGCAGACTGCAAAGGATAGAGTTTATTATTGCAAAAGTCAAGGTGATCCTGGAGTTGGAGAAGAGCGATCTTTTCAATGATTTTAGACAAAAAGGAAAGGTTGGAAACAGGACGGTAGTTTTTCAGGTTTTCAGGGTAATCAGAACTTTTCTTGAGCAGAGGTCGTTGTGATAGCAGTTTTCTTCTCGCAGAGGGAAAGCAGCCTGAAGTAGAGGGATTCATTACAGCGTTTTAAGCTCTACAACGATGCTTTTTACATCCAATGAAGGGTTATGGCATCTGTTGGACGGTATCTCGGATGATAATAGGGATTT
>CM065702.1:43911931-43934431 GCA_017654935.2 Phymorhynchus buccinoides | reverse complement strand
AAGACCTTCCAAAGACTTGAAAATGACACTCCATTTCTCAAAGACCTTCAAAGGCTGTGCAAACCCTGTAAATAATTTGTTTTTAAACAGTGAAAAAGACAGAGTTAAAACGCAAAAGGGGAGCCTACTGACTCTGTCCAGCATCAGCTGCAGACATCTCTCGGCGTGGCCGATCAGCCTCATACAGTGGTGGATCCGCCCCGGGCCCAAACGACCTTGAGCAATCTCAAAGCCGCGACCTTCACCCAGCAACAGGTTGGAGGCAGGGACACGAACGTTCTCAAAGACCACCTCTCCATGTCCGCCTAAAAATGTAAACAAACAAAAAAATGGGTAGGCGCTGCGCTTGTGGCGACGCACTTTCCGGGGGAGAGCAGCCCAAATTTCACAGAGATAAGTCTCTGTGACTAGAATATACCAAATACTAAATAATTCATTTCATTTCACATTGGAAGGATGGCATTGTTAGTTTTCAACTGCACTACACACACAACAATGGCTTGGGAACGAAGAAGAAGATGATAGAATACAGACAGACAGACAGACAAACTGCACTACACACACAACAATGGCTTGGGAACGAAGAAGAAGATGATAGAATACAGACAGACAGACAGACAGACATCACTCACTGGGGGCGTCGTCATATCCAAACACAGACAGCGGCCTGACGATGGTGATTCCCGGTGAGTCCATCGGCACCAGGATCATGCTCTGTTGCCGGTGCCGGTCGGCCGAGGGGTCCGTTTTGCCCATGAAGATGCACAGCTTGCAGCGCGGGTCTAACGCTCCTGCGTAAGGGGAAACAAATGATTAAAATAGAAAATAAAATAAGATATAAAACAAAAACTAAGCGAAAAGAAGGAAATTTGTCACCGCCAATGTCGCTTTTTCTTTTTTGGGGGCTGCACCACAATGATTTAACACCCATGTCATTATTAAAACTCCCGAAATACATACACACGCACACACACAGATTCATAGCTGCATTGAAGACAATCTTTCCTTGTTGACAGCTTCAGTTTCATTCCTGTGTGTGTGTGTATGTACCCAGACGAAGGAGTTATGCTCGGAAACATCGGTTTTGTTTTTATTTTTGTTGTTTTGGATTTCCCCAACCCATTTTTTACTGAGACTTTGTGAAATCCTACAGTCATTTATTTATTATTTTTTATTATTTTCAAAAAGATTTCCTCCAGCTGACGTCAGACTTCCTGGGGCCTATTTCTTAGTTAGGCGCATAACTGCAGCATGGCGCATCTGCGCTCATAATTGACAGGAAATTGTCTGAGCGATCGAAGAAGAAGAAGAAGAAGACTACTGCTGTGTGTGTCGTGTGTCGTACTATTAATAAATACACTCCCCCATCCCAAACCCTTCCCCCTCCCCCCACACCCACTGCGCTTATAATTGACAGGAAACTGTCTGAGCGATCGAAGAAGAAGAAGAAGAAGAAGAAGAAGACAAAGAAAGCATAAGCGCTACAAAAGGGAAGTCTTGCTTACCGGAGGTCCACCATTTGTGCCCGTTGATGACGTAATGATCCCCGTCCCTTCGTATCGAGGCCTGGATGTTGGTGGCGTCTGAGGAGGCCACCTGTGGATCACACCACAGACAATCACAGCTGCATTGAGTCTGTGCTTACTGTGTCTTCTGTGTTTAACCCTTTCACCACCAGCCATATTTCACCATTAAATTTACCTGGGTAGAGAACAAAATCCATCTGCAGTATTGGGGATTCTTCTGTGACCTATATAAAATAAGGTCTATCCTTACTTCCCAAAACTAAGACAATAGGGTCTTTGGATAACAGACCCCAATTGATGCCTTTTAGTGACATAGATGTTAAATAACTGTGGTGCTAAAATGCGACTTTGGCGGTGAAAGGGTTAAAGATCAAACGAGTGTTGGATGATGTGGCCTTCTTCTTCTTCTTCGATCGCTCAGACAGTTTCCTGTCAATTATGAGCGCATATGCGTCATGTTGCTGTTATGCGCCTAACTAAGAAATAGGTCCAGCAAGTCCGACTTCGGCTGGAGGAAATCTTTTTGAAAGCGTTTCTTGAAAAAAGGCAGGAGATTGGCCTAGTAAAGGCAGAAAGATAGTAGATGACAGTAAGCAAAGGGAAAAGGCAGAGTCAAAGAAAGTGACAGATTAGAGGAAGTTACAAGCACAGAACTTCCAGACTTTGAATCATTCCTTGTCAACAGCTTCTTTTCTTCTTCTTCTTCTTCTTCTGCGGCGTTGCCAGGCCATATGGCCCACAATGGGTAAAATACGTATGTGTCCGATTTTCAGTTTTTGGTCTCCTTGCTTCATTCAGCCGACAAGTTTCCATTTCGGAGGAGCTCGCTCAAAAAGGACAAAACTATTTGGAATATTTAACTTCTTTTTTTATAGAAAGAAAGGCAAGAGAATGGGACAATAAACGTCAAGACGACAGTAAGAAAAGGAAAAAGGCGGAGTCAAAGAGAGTGACAGATTTGAGGAAGTTGCAAGCATAGAACTTCCAGAAGGTGGAGGAACTATTTGTACCAAAAAATCCCCCCCCGGTATCCCCCTGGAGGCACCATGGCCGGTTGGTTAGAGTAATCCAACAGATTTGCGGGTGCGGTGGGTTCGAACCCGGCTGGTGACAGTGTTGTATCCTTGGGAAAGATACTTTACTCCTATTTCCTGGTCCTTCGGATGAGACCTAAAACCGAGGTCCCGTGTGCGAACGCACGCACAAGATCTTGCGCGCACGTTAAAGCCCATCCCACTATTCGGTAGGAGTAGGCCGGTGGGATGGCTGGCACGAATGCACATAGCACGCATCCTGTGCGCTATTAATGGTCTGAATTAAGACTGGTGAGTGTGGGGCAGGATAAACATCCCCAACTGGAAGAAGAAGAAGAAGAAAGAGACCAACAAAAACATGTCACAGCACGTCCAGTCATGCCAACAGTGGAGTCAACCATTACCGCATTTTACTGACTACAAGGCGCCCCTGATTATAAGGCACACCAGGGCTCCCGGGGACCCCCATTTGGGGGTCTTTGAAGTACTAAAATCCTAAAGGACCCTCTAAAAGAATGTGCAGGGGTCCCAGGGATGCACTAGAAAAATTATTTTTAGCATCCGCAATGCCACTGGGACCCTCTACCCCGCCTCTAGGACCCTCTGTACTGTAAGTGAAAGAGTCCCTGGGACCCCTTGTTTTGTGGGACGATTGGGAGCCCTGCGCACCCCCCAAATTTTACACAAAATTCAGATTTTGTTATTATAGCTTCTTACTATATTATCAGTCACATTATAGGGCGCAGGGGTCTCAGTCTAGGAAAAACGTACTGTAGGCGATACTCTAAGGCGATACTTTTTCCCCAGACTGAGACCCCTGCGCCTTATAATGTGACTGATAATATAGTAAGAAAATAGAATTCTGAATTAATTTGGAGGGGGGCGCGCTTTATAATCAGGTGCGCCTTGTAGTCCGTAAAATACGGTAGTCTTTCTGCTAAAGGTGTTCCGCATTATACAAATATCCTCCCCTCCCCGCCCCCCCCCCCCCCCCCCCCCCCCCCCCCCCCCACCCACCCACAGAGACACACTCACACCCGCATAAAATAGGCCAACTCACTGCGGGTTCTGTCATGCCGAAGCAGGATCGGATCTTGCCTTCCATTAGTGGGGTCAACCACTGGTCCTTCTGTTCCTGTGTGCCGTATTTCACCAACACCTCCATGTTGCCGGTGTCTGGGGCGCTGCAGTTGAACACCTGAGATTGATAACAATATTGATTTCCTGTCAATTATGAGCGCAGATGCGTCATGCTGCCGTTATGTGCCTAACTAAGAAATAGTTAGGCCCAGCAAGTCCGACTTCGGCTGGAGGAAATGTTTTGAAAGTGTTTCGTGAAAAAAGGCAGGAGAATGGACCCAGTAAGGCAGAAAGATAGTAGATGACAGTAAGCGAAGGGAAAAGGCAGAGTCAAAAAGAGTGATAGATTAGAGGAAGTTACAAGCACAGAACTTCCAGAAGATGGGGGAACTATTTATATAAAAGACCCCCCGGTATCCCCACGGGGGTATGATGATATATGTGTTGATTCATGTGAGCGTGTAGGAGGGTGAGAAAGAAGGAACTGTGGAATGGAGGGATGCGAGAAGGAAATAAAATATGTTGCAGCAACAAACAAACAAAAGAATACCACTTTTCGGATGAGACGATAAACCGAGGTCCCGTGTGCTCATGCACTTAGCACACGTTAAACCCAGCAGCAACGAAAAAGTTGTCAATTGGTCAAAACTTACCACCCCCCTCCCTTCCTTCCTCATCAGTCACACAAAAACCGAATGCAAAAACAAAACAAAAAGTTGGGTGGCGCGCCTCTGGCTGCGACGCGCTCTCCAGGTGTGAGCAACCCAAATTTCACAGAGACGCCTCTGTGACTATTAAGTACCTAACTTAACTACATCTAAAGCCCCCACCTCAGGCGCCAGCAGTGACCTCCCCGTTTCCTCACAGATGAAGGCGTATTCCACGTTGGTCAGACCAGCTCCATATTTCCCCCCAGGGTCAGACTCCACAGGTAGAAACAAGTTCCAAAGCTTCTCCTTCTTGGCCATACTCTGTCAAGCCACAACACCATTCATTACCATATTGTCGGTGACATTCAAAAACCTCGTATCTCAATTTTGGTAGTTTTGAAAAAAAATAAAAAATAAATAAAGTTTTGAAAATTAACCGCGTTGACCGTAATTGATTAACTATGATGAATATGTTGTTCAAGACATTGTGAGTTTAGTCCTGCACTTTGTTAAAATAATAACTAAAAAGACTAGACTTAAAAAGAACAAAGATACAAGGTTTTTGTCCTTAACTAGATCTGAATTTGGGACTTACGAGTTTTTCTCCTATTTTCACAACCTCTTTTACCCCAGATAGAAAGTCGTTAGAGATACGAGCTTTTGGTGGAAGGTGGCGGGAAAAATGAGAGAACTGACTATGTATCTAACTCAAAACTCCCCAAAATTGAGATACAAGGTTTTTGAATTTTACTGACGATATTTTACGGACACACCCACGCCAAAATTTACACCAAATTCTGATTATGTTCCTACAGTTTCTTAATTTATTATTGGTCGTATAATAATGTGCAGGGGTCTTAAATTGGTTAAAAAATAAAATTTAAAAAAAGTATGGCCCTGTAGTCCATAAAATACAGTAATCATCATAACCATCGGTTCTCGGGGTGGACGTTTTGCTCTTGCAGCTGTTGCAGTTCCTTTTCCAAGAGCAACACAATGTCATGATCCTCAATGACTCTCTCTTCTCTCTCTCCTCTCTCTCTTCTCTCTCTCTCTTCTCTCTCTCTCCCTACCTTCAATTCCTCTATTTTGGGATGCACGTTCCATCGGTTCTCGGGGTGGACGTTTTGCTCTTGAAGCTGTTGCAGTTCCGTTTCCAAGGGCAACACATGATCCTCAATGATCTCCCTCACACGTCGGTGCATCGCCTGAACCCTCGGGGAAAGACCCTCCACGCTTACTGGCATCAGACCTGAAAATAAAAAGTCCACCAAAAATGTGGAGAGGTTGAGAGAAACGGAGAAGCAGCGGAGGAGAGACTGAGAGTGAGAAAAAGAAACACAGATAGAGAGAGAGAGTGTGTGTGTGTGTGTGTGTGTGTGTGTGTGTGTGTGTGTGTGTGTGTGTGTGTGTGTGTGTGTATGTATGTCTGTGTGTGTGTGTGTGTGTGTGTGTGTGTGTGTGTGCGTGTGCGTGTGTGTGTGTGCGTGTGCGTGCGTGTGTGTGTATGTGTGTGTGCGCGCGTGCGCGTGTGTGTGTGTATGTGTGTGTATGTGTGTGCGTGCATGTGTGTGTGTGTGTGCGTGTGCGTGTGCGTGCGTGCGCGCGAGTGTGCGTCCATGCGTGTGTGTGTGTGTCTGTGTGTGGGTGTGCGCACATAAAAGAGTATCTGTGACTGCGTATGTCAGAACATGCCCACGCATAAAAGAAATTTATTTTCATAAAATTACGTTTAATATAACATACTTACCATGGCTCACAAGTGCAATAAGCGACAGCTATTGGCTTTCTTGTCGCGTACACAATAATATTTTCGGCAAAGCGAAAGTAGCCTAGCAGAAGCGACATCAATCAATGTGCACATGTTCGGATGACGTACTTCCTCTTTTGAGGTAGCCCATTGTATTATATACTTAGTCATCTAGACTACAAAACCAAAAAGCAGGGAGGAGGGGAAGGAATTAGTGTGAGACACGGTTAAGTATGTTATATTAAACGTAATTTTATAAGAAAAAAAATCTTTTAATTACACATACTTTACTGTGTCTCACGAGCACAGAGTAGCACTACCTGGAAAGAGGGCTAGTACGGTTTTTATATCTAAGAGGGGAAAAGACCATCAGGCTGAAATAGCCTGATGTGCTACAGACACAAAAGATGGATCTGTACTAAACCTTTACATTTCTGGTGAGATGTCCTTTAAACAAGCGCGAAATCGCAATAGTTTGTGGCACGCGGTCTATTTTTACCACTCCAATCATGAGTCACCTCCCCTGGCTTTTCAATAATTTTAATCTGTAAACCAGAATGTTATCTCTGCACCATTTCGTAACTTTTTATATCTTTTGGAAAACATTTAAAACTATGTATCCTACTTATTCTCATCGAAAGAAGCACCGCATACTCGTCGTGTCTGTTGTAGTGTCTGTATTATGTATGTTTATTATTTTGTACGCTTTTAAAATACATCATTTTAAAGAGCGGCCTCAATTTGAAGTGTAGCCTCGATTTGAAGAGCGACAATTTTGTCAAAATGTGCGACAATTTTGGACCGACCGACCGACCGACAGACCGACAAAGTGAGTTATAGGTTTGTGGCTTGAGCCACACACAAAAACATTTTTGAAGGGGCTTGTCAAGCATAATGATCAAGTGATTGGGAACTCCTAAGTAACGATTCCACATGTGAAGGAGAAGAAAACAATTTCAAAGGAAATAAGAACCAATGATATAGTTCACCAGCGTTTTCTGATTCAGCAGCTGTCGACATGGGACGAGACAGACTGCTCATCACAATCTGTGACGTTGCCGTCGAGTAGCCGCGCTTCTGACCAGCCCCCGGCCCAGAATTCCCCACTGAAGCCTCGTTTCCACTTCCTGCGGTTCCCTGAGACCGTGAAGAAGGAGCCATGTTGCTTTCAGAGGCGATTCGCCATCCCATGTCCGCCATGGTTTCCGCAAAAACCCCGGCCATCTTCCCTTGTGCTGAACTGCCTTGACCTGAACACGAAGAAAAACCAAACTTAATTCCTGAATGAAAATCCGTTTAACGTCCTCCGGTCTGAAACAGACATGGGACATCAGTAGATATAAAGATGGTGGGAACGATCCTGGGGGCAACACCCGGAGGCAGTGCAACACCAGGAAAGTCCCGAACTTCCAACGATACAGATGTATTAATTCCTGCTCATTCCGGTACGGTATGCGCGCAGATTTGTGAAAGAAGACATTTGATTCCTGATTTTTTTAGATTTTTTTAACCTTCACACATCATACTTTACAATAACTAACTAACACCAACATTACCTTCACATAGCAAACTAACACCAACATTGCCTTCACACATTATTTTTCTTCTTTTAATTTCACATTTAGAAAGTTTATCTAGACAAACATCTGCTTTTTTGGCGGGTTTGAATCTATGACAAAGTATGTTTGTCCTGTTTTGCTATCCATACTATTGTCTTTGTTTATTATGCATGCCGTGTGTGTGTGTGCGTGTGTGTGTGCATGCATGCGTGTGTGTGTGTGTGTGCATGCATGCGTGTGTGTGTGCGTGCATGCATGTGTGTGTGTGTGCGCACGTGTGTGTGATACAAGATAACTGTCTTTCACAAAATTGACAGTTTTGACAAAAATGAGAAAAACTCCCACTGCCAAAAACACACTTTGAGCAATTTTACAATAATCTGTGAACAATGACAACTTCTCTCCAAACTTTTGAACTAAGGAATAGTCAGGCCCAGCATGTCCGTCTTCAGCTGGAGAAAATCTTTGTAAGCGTTTCTGTAACAAAGGCATGAGCATGGACCAGTAAGGCAGAATAGATGACGGTAAGCAAAGGGAAAAGGCAGAATCAAAGAGAGCGACAGATTAGAGCAAGTTACAAGCATAGACCTAGAACTTCCAGAAGGTGGAGGAACTATTTGTACACAAAAAACCACAGGTATCCCCATTGGGTAGGTGAAGACTTCTTCTTCTTCGTTCGCTCAGACAGTTTCCTGTCATATGCTGCCGTTATGCGCCGAACTAAGAAATAGTTAGGCCCAGCATGTCTGACTTCGGCTGAAGAAATCTTTGTAAGAATTTATAGAAAAAAGGCAGGAGAATGGACCAGTAAGATAGAAAGATAGCAGATGACAGCAAGCAAAGGGAAAAGGCAGAGTCAAAGAGAGTGATGGATTAGAGGAAGTTACAAGCACAGAACTTCCAGAAGGTGGGGGAACTATTTGTACGAAAGCCCCCCCCCCCCCCCCCCCCCCCCCCCCCCCCCCCCCCCCCCCGGTATCCCACGGGGGTTGTGAAGACTAATTCTGGAGCTCTCTTGCAACTAGCATCGCAAAATTGCCAATGTCTGACATACCCATATGACGAATTTTTTTAGCACCTCTTTACACAACGACCAATCAGCGCAAAGCTTCCTCACCCGACAGCGCCCTCTTGTAGACGCCTTGCAATATGGCCGCCATGCGGAAGAAAACGAAGGCGACGTAAAACGGCCAGTTGTGGATGAGAGGTATGTTCATCTTGCGACAGTACATGTCCACGAACTGCTCGGCGGTGGGGATGTTTAGCTCGGAGACGTCTTTGCCACTCATACCTGAAAGCCAATCAAAATCATTCGTCATTATCACAGACCTGTTTACCCTGAAATCGGGCTTCGTGTATTCAAAATCCAAAATAAGTGTATTTTTCACAAAATACGAGTACTCCAAAAGGAAAGTTAAAAAAACTGACTGCAAACATGCATACGTTTTTATAACAACTAGTAGAAATACTATGTCAAAAGAGTCGTCCATTATTTACAACAACAACAACAACAACAACAACAACACCACACACACACACACACACACACACACACACACACACACACACAGATTGCACCAGTTTCCTGAATCAGGCAATATACAGAAATGATAGTCAGATTTTTCACCATTTCACCATATTTCCCCCCATGTACCATATGTATCATAGTTTTGTCAGATATGTGTACAAAATATGGTGAAATCTTATGGGTGAACAGGTCTGTTATCGTCATCATTATGGGCATATCCATAACACATCCTACGGGGAAGAAAAAACCCAGAACCCCCCCCCCCCCCCCCCCCCCCCACTAAAAAAAATTGTATTTACCACCACCACCCTCACACCTACCTACCCACGTTAAAAATTGCTTTATCTACCACCACCCACCAAAACACACACACCACCACCATCACCAACACCAACACCATGACCTATCATGTGTGGGGGTGGGGTGGGGGTCGGGAGGGCATTTCACATTGCTACAGTCTTTAACTTTCAGGAAGAACGGAGAGAGACTTCAGACTTCAGACTTCAAAACTCTATTACTCAAGGATTAAGAATCTTCCATTCTGCCCTTGCTACGACTACTTTCTATACCTTTACCACCATCACTATTACTACTATTAAATAGAAGTATGATTGCATGTGTGGGGGGGAGGGGTGGGGGTGGGGGTGGGGGGGTTTGGGCAAGGAGCAATTATCACATAGACTAGGAGCAATTGTCCAAGGGGCAAAAATCCAAGGAGCAACTCTTCAAGGAGCAATTATCCAAGGAGCAAATGCTTCGGGGGGGATTACACCTAGGAGCAATTGTCAAGGGGCAATTGTTGGGGAGCAAATGTCGAGGAGCAATTATAATAATAATAATAAATAAAGCTTCCATAGCGCTCTTCGATGATCAAAAATCATCCTCAGAGCGCTTTACAAAATATTACGAGAAAACAATCAAGAAGAACAACATTATTACAAAACAATATGAAGAAGTATATATAAAATAAAATTTAAAAAAATAAAATAAATTAAAACAATGTTCACGCCGTTCATCCCCACCAACCACCCCCTTTCACATACACATTATAGACACCATTTCAAAAACCATTTTAAGAAGAAGCATAAAAAACAATTTAACAATTTAAAGGAGCAACTGTCGGCAGCCTGTTTTTACCTGGGAAGAGGAAGAAGTCTTCAGGCATGTAGTAACTGATGCAGCAGGTGGCCAGGTCGGTGAAGGGGTCACCCAGGGTGGACAACTCCCAGTCCAGAACCGACATGACCTCAGGTCGTGAAAGGTCAAAGATCACATTGTCCAGTCTGTGACACACACAGAATCCGCACAACTTTTCATGGTTGTTGTTGTTGTTTGCGTACCCTGGCTAACAGACTCCAGGGATCATCCCAACAGCCGGAAGCACTTGAACACTAGTGGTACAAGTGCATCAGTTAGGGATGAGAACCATTACGTGTGTGACCGCTTTTGATTACCCCGCCACGTGGGCATCCACACTCCGACTTCGGGGGTATTTTGGAGACTGATGATGTTACGCTTGGAGCTTGTCATGGCTAAAGACAATGCCCACATAACATTTTGATGTAGCCTTGGTGTTCCAGCCCTTGTCAATTGGTCTGACACAGCCTTAAGCCAAGGCAGCATGGCTGTGTTGATATTGATGGCGAATGTTTGAGCTGCTTCCTGTTGTGCTTGGAGAATTCTTCGCGAAATCTGATAGAATTATGGCATTTTTCACAACGATGCATCCAATGAAGGGTTGTGGCATCTGTTGGACGGTATCTCTGACAATAATATGGATTTTGAAGCATTTTAACGCGAGTATTCGTCATATCGGCAACTCGTGACCACTTTCAATGTTGTGACTCACAGTAGACTGTACTGAGCACGGCAATCATTGCCTCTCTTCTCACGATTTTGTTCATTAATAGGGCGCCCTCGTTCATTAGGCCATAGGTCTAAATTGGAGAGAAAAAATATCGTCTTATAACCCGAAAATTACGGTACAAGTCTGCATTATTATCTGAAATCTCCATGCACGATGTTGACCTTTTGAACCCGAAGCAAGTGTTGTGGCATCCACTGCATCAAACTAAAGGCCCTTCTTCTCGTTCGCAAACCTGGTTCGGAAGAATCGTCCAAACCCTTGAAAAGGTCGCCAATCTTCCTCGTGTCTTAACTTTTTCACTACGTAGCACGCACATATATATGTGCTAGAAGCTTCCATCAAAGTCGAACTAGGTTTGCAAATGTGAGTTTGGGAGGATTGCGAACCATAAGAATCTCTAGTTTGTGGTTACCACCTTAATTAAGCGAGTGTAACTTCCTGTTTGACCAATTCTGCTTCCACCGTGGGGATACCGGGGGGTCTTTTGTATAAATAGTTCTCCCACCTTCTGGAAGTTCTGTGCTTGTAACTTCCTCTAATCTTGCCTTTTCCCTTTGCTTGCTGTCATCTACTATCTTTCTGCCTTACCGGTCCATTCTCCAGCCTTTTTTCATGAAACACTTTCAAAAACATTTCCTCCGGCCGAAGTCGGACTTGCTGGGCCTAACTATTTCTTAGTTAGGCGCATAATGGCAGCATGACGCATCTGCGCTCATAATTGACAGGAAACTGTCTGAGCGATCGAAGAAGAAGAAGACCGACTCTGTCAAGTGAGATAATGCGCACACACCATGAGATTGCTCCCCTTTAATTATTTGTGAACATTTCCGATTACCTGAAATCCCCATGCACGATGGTGACCTTTTCATCTTTAGGCAGGTGCTGTGGGATCCTCATCAAACTAATCCCTAAGGCTTCACGGTTACCTGAAATCCCCATGCACGATGGTGACCTTTTCGTCTTTAGGCAGGTGCTGTGGGATCCTCATCAAACTAATCCCTAAGGCTTCACGGTTACCTGAAATCCCCATGGACGATGGTGACCTTTTCGTCTTTAGGCAGGTGCTGTGGGATCCTCATCAAACTAATCCCTAAGGCTTCACGGTTACCTGAAATCCCCATGCACGATGGTGACCTTTTCGTCTTTAGGCAGGTGCTGTGGGATCCTCATCAAACTAATCCCTAAGGCTTCACGGTTACCTGAAATCCCCATGGACGATGGTGACCTTTTCGTCTTTAGGCAGGTGCTGTGGGATCCTCATCAAACTAATCCCTAAGGCTTCACGGTTACCTGAAATCCCCATGGACGATGGTGACCTTTTCATCTTTAGGCAGGTGCTGTGGGATCCTCATCAAACTAATCCCTAAGGCTTCACGGTTACCTGAAATCCCCATGGACGATGGTGACCTTTTCGTCTTTGGGTAGATGCTGTGGGATCCTCATCAAACTAATCCCTAAGGCTTCACGGTTACCTGAAATCCCCATGCACGATGGTGACCTTTTCGTCTTTGGGTAGGTGCTGTGGGATCCACTCCATCAGTTTGTTCATGGAGGGGATGTCTCGCGTCTGGCTCGCCTCGTACTGCTTCGCCCAACGACGGAAGTTCCTCTCCACAAACTGACCTGGAAGATTAGACAGTCAATCAATCAGTCAGTCAATCAATGGATAAGTCAATCAATCAGTCAATCGGTAAGTCAGTCAATCAATCAATCGATTAGTCAATCAATCATTCAGTCAATCAATCAATCATTGAGTCAATCAATCAATCAATCGATGAGTCAACCAATCAATCAATCGATGTCAATCAATCAATGAGTCAATCAATCAATCAGTCAATAAGTCAATCAATCAATCTAGCAATCAATCAATCAGTGAGTTAGTCAGTCAATCAATCTGAGTCAGTCAATCAATTGGTGAGTCAGTCAATCAGTGAGTCAGTCAATCAATCAATCAGTTAATCAATCAGTGAGTCAGCCAATCAATCAATCAGTCAATCAGTCCATCATCCATTTGCTGCCAAGATACAGAAAGTTTGAAACACTGGCCTCTACAATATTAACCCCTTCAGTGCTAGAGACAATTTTTTGGATAAATTAATTGTCGATTTTCTTATTATAAAATTTAAAGGAGACCTGTTAGACTCAATCTATAAAATAAAAAAGAAGGTCTAGAGACAGAATCTTTCCTGACATCACACAAAGCCTCACAAATGGGCCATCTTTTCTCTCTCTGTTAGTCTTCAAGACACCTGCCTTGTTTCCCGTAAGGCCGGGTTCACATTAGACGTGTTAGTTCCGTATGGAAAACCCTAAATAAGTGGAAGAAAGAAGGATAACAGTTTACGCATATAGGGGAAATTCGAACACGTGTGCAAATCTTTTCCCTTCTTTGTTTCACTTATTTATGGATTGCGCACGGGTTTCCGCATGGAATATCCGCTTATGTGTGTACACGGCCTAATCGAACAGTCCAGCCTTGTCGACATCAACAGAATGGATTTTACACATAAACAGGCCATCTTTCCTCTGTCTGTGTCTCTCTCTGTCTCTCTGTCTCTCTCTATCCATCCAATACTCTTCAAGACACGTGCCTTGTTTTCCGTAATCGGACAGTCCAGCCTTGTCGACGTCCACAGAATGGATTTGACACAGGACGTCACACAAGGCTTCGTAAATGGGCCACCTCTCCTGAGGGAGTAGTTCCGGTAACCCGTGGTCCTTGAAGATACGACCTTTGACGTACCCCATCACGTAGAAGGGAGTGCCCAGTATGCTGAAAGTAAACAAGAGGCAAAGCCTTCAAGGCTCACTCGAACAGGCACACGTGGGACAACAATAAACAAAGATTGAGGGGGGGGGGGGGGGTCTAAAGTACAAGATTGCCAATAACATTTTAAAGTACAGTGAAACTATCGTTAATGGATACAACTAAAAAAATAAAAAAAATAAAAAGTGCCTGTGCCGAGAATCGAACCCAGAACCACTGGCATGACAGACAGGCACTCTACCAATGAGCTATCGAGGCTTTTAGTGTTGATGAGTTTCTTAGCTCATGTTGCCTGTTGAACACTATCCCACGAATCTAAAATGTTATCTGTTTGTTATCTGCTTACAGTGTTGTTTTAAGTATTTAATTATTCAAATCATTATTGTTTGAAAGCTTGCATAAACAGCTATGAGTATGCAAAGTTTGAACAATGTACGCCTTCTATTTCCTGAGAAAATGCCAACATTAAAGTTTGGAGATTAGACCACGGACGCAACACACACACACACAGACACACAATCGAACAACTATCATACTATTTCGTTAACACGAGTGAGCCAAAATCAAACAAACAACAACAAACACAATAATAAATAAGGAGAATCAAATACAAAGTACCATATTTTACAGACAATGGCAATACAATGGAACCTCCCTTATAAGACCTCCTATTATAAGTCTCCCTCCCACATAAGACCTACTTCTCTGAGACTTTGCCCTTCTTTGTAAATATTAAAATTACCTCCCTTATAAGACCTCATTTTGGATGATTTTTGAAGGTCTTATAAGGGAGGTTCCACTGTATTTTTCTCTCTCTCAAGACTGAGACCCCTGCGGCTTATCATATGACTCCACGTGGCGGGGTAATCAAAAAGGATCACGCACGTAATGTTCTCATCCCTAACTGGCGCATTTGTACCATAGTGTTCAAGTGCTTTAGCTGTTGGGATGATCCCTGGAGTCTTTTAGCCAGGATACATCAACAACAACAACAACAGCACCGCTAAATCCATCCACCACTGATAATCATCATGAGAAAAAGAAGAAGAAAAAATATGAGGCATGTTAAGTGCTAGGCGATTATTTGTGTCGATCTGTCAAAACATGTTTTCCCAAGATTAAGAGGACGGGGAGGGGGGGGTGGCATTCTGACCTGCTGTCTTCAGAGAAGGCCAGCATAGGCGGTATGGGCACCCCGTGTTGTCCCACAGCTTTCATCACGCGATACTCCCTCTCCACCGCATGGGCAGAGGGCAACAGTTTGCCCGGCTGAAAGTAGCATTAAAAAATTCCGTTCAAATGGCTTTCCTCCCTACAAACCACACAAAAATGGCTACACATTTGTGACAATGCATGGGAAAACGGACATGATGGAATTTGAGCACACATTGGTGACCCCACACCACGAAAGGGACATTAAGTCGCTGGGCTAGTTTCTCACAACAGGCTTGCAAAGTCAAACATCTCATTTTTTGTCAATTTTGAGTTATGGGTATATTTATGTTCTCTAACATTTTATATTTCATACTTGTACCACAGAGTTCCAGTGCTTCGGCCGTTGGGATGATCCCTGGAGTCTTTTAGCCAAGGTACGACAACAACAACTTAAATCGAATCTTAATTACCACACAGAAGAAACGTCCATGAGACAAACATTTGTTTGTTTTGTTGTTTTTGTACCCTGGCTAAAAGACTCCACGGATCATCCCAACAGCCGAAGCACTTGAACACTATGGTACAAATGCACCAGCTAGGGATGAGAACATTACGACCATTTGGGATTACCCCGCCACGTGTGCAGCCACACTCCGACCACGGGGGATTTGAAAACCTTTGCTTCAATCAACACTACGGTTTTCTCCCTTTCTTTCGTCTCTCCCTCTCTCTCCCTCTCTTTTCCTTTCTCCCTCTCCCTCTCTTTCTCCCTCTCCCTCTCTTTTTCTCTCTCTCCCTCTCTTTTTCTCTCTCTCCCTCTCTTTCTCCCTCTCCCTCTCTTTTTCTCTCTCTCCCTCTCTTTCTCCCTCTCCCTCTCTTTTTCTCTCTCTCCCACCCTCTCCCTCTCTTTTTCTCTTTCTCCCACTCTCTCCCTCTCTTTTTCTCTCTCCCTCTTTTTCCCTCTCCTTTTCTCTCTCTCTCTCGTGGGCAGCCACACTCCGACTTGAGGAGAGACAAACATTTGATGCACAGCATCTTTCCTCCAGTTTCTTTTTTTTCCGTACCCTGGCTAAAAGACTCCAGGGATCATCCCAACAGCCGAAGCACTCGAACACTATGGTACAAATGCACCAGTTTCTTTTATCATCTGCCCCCCACCCCAGTTATTCATCGACCTTACTGGCTTTTTGCGCAGCACCATCTGCTGGCCGCCGTACTGAAGGTAGTAGGTGGGGTTGGACTGCCCGTGCTGAAAGTTCCTGATGATGGGGTCCCCTGGAAACGACAGAGAAAGCTTTAACTTTCTCGCAACACGCTGCTAGTATCCTAGCAACAGGCAAAATGCCCCTGAGGCCGACAGTGAACTAGTAGTGGCTGCTTTCAACTCAATCGCTCAAACACAAAATAACGAGTTTGTTTTCAAATGTTATATCATTTAACCCCTTGACTGCCACCAACATATTACGTACTGACCTGATGACATCACTAATGACGTCATCAGATGAAGAGGAATAACCCTGATATGCTGGCTTTTGCTCTAACATAATCAAGAGAGTAATATCCCCAGACCATTTTGCCAGATTGGCTCTATCAGTTGTCTTTTTTGTGGCATGATTTGCCCAATTGTTTTTTCTTTAATTTTATCTGGCAGTCAAGGGGTTAAAAAATGAAAGATAGATCTAAATTACAGTATAGAAATAAAATCACTGTGATCTCCGTGCTTTGTAAGAGAGCTTATTGAAAAGGGTCAAAATGGGGAGCCCTGAAGGGATTTCTGCTCCTTGCCTGCAGTGTCCTGAGGGCACACAGAGCAGTGAGAGGGGCTGTGTGGAAAGGGTTTAATAAAGGTTAGAAAGTGGTCTCCTTACATCTCCTAATATTACTGAGAAAAGAGATTCAGTGATCACTCTCCCAGCTAGAAAGGCAAGAACATGGCACATTGCTAGTATGCACATACCTTTTGCGCGTACATGCGCATATGCACACACACACAAAGAGGAATGCACACACACACACACACACACAAACACACAGGCATGCACGCGTGCACACACACACACACACACAAACACACAGGCATGCACGCACGTGCACACACAGACACAAGCATGCACGTGCGCACACACACACACATGCACACGCACACACACAATCTCTAGTTCTCACCCTCTCCTTGCAGATTCAGTTGGGACTGCAGAAACCGCACCAAATTTTCAATGGGTAGTTTCAGGTGTTTAGGCACGGAGGTAGTCCCAGGCACAAAGCCCTGCAACCTCACCCCCAGCTTCTGCTCCAGATCCCTGATGGCCTGCTGGGTGTCCGACACCTGTGGATGATATGTAATCTTTTTAGAAATCTAGTGAAGTCGGCACAAAGGAAATTATTTCTTTTTTCATCAGATTAGGTTAGGTCACTTTTGTTTTTGTTCTTTTTATTTTTTGCTGTCCCATCTTCTGGGCCGTACAGTGGCGTTGCTCCCACGCCGCTCATTCCGAGTCCCAACCCGCAGCCACACCTCCGCACGTTCAGGTCGCAGAATCCGAGACCAGCAGTCCAAGAGGAGCAAATCAAATCTATGTTAGGTACATTATAGTCACAGAGGCGTCTCTGTGAAATTCGAGTTGCTCCCACCTGGAGAGAGCGTCGCAGCCAGAGGCGCGCCACCCAATTTATAACCAAAAAAATGTTTTGCATGCGATTTTTGTGTGACTGATGAGGAAGGAAAGGGATATGGTTTTTGTTTTTTTAATCAAATGAAAATCAACCCAAATGAAATTGATAATCTTTTAGATATTGTAATGAATGAACAAACAAAAAAACCCACCCACGTTGTTGCTAGTAATATATTTCGGAACTTTACTTCCCTTTGTTAAACACAATCATGGACTAAATTAAAATAGGCTGTGTGTGCCACACTCGAGGTTAAATCTTATGAAGATATTGTAATGAAATCAGCCTGCACTTGAGTGCATGGACATACTATTACATGCAACACGTGCAATTTCGTATTTGCTTGCTCGTCCGTTGACTCAGCGAGTCAGTCCCTGACCTTGATGGTGTCGATGCCCAGCTGCCGTGCGACCTTGAGGTTCATGCCAAGGTCATCGAGAAAGATGGCCTCCTGCGGCTCCACCTCCAGCCCCTCCAGACAGCGGCGGTAAATGTCGGGGTGTGGCTTGCGAATCCCCGCCCGACACGACTCGGTCACCTGTTCAACAAGGCAAGGCAAACATTTTATTTCATACCCACTTGGGGCACAGAAATATAAAACAAAGCACACACATATAGTTAACCCTTTCACTGCCAGACATTTTTCAGCAAAAAATATCATTAACCCTTTCACCGCCAGCCATATTTCAGGCAAACATTTCCATTAAATTTACCTGGGTAGAGAATAAAATCCATCTGCAGTATTGGGGATTCTTCTATGACATATCTAAAATAAGGTCTATCTTTACTTCCTGAAACTAGTAAGACAATAGGGTCTTGGGATAATAGACCCAAATTTGATGCCTTTTAGTGACATAGGTGTTAAATCACTGTGGTGCTAAAATGCGACTTTGGCGGTGAAAGGGTTAAACTTAACTGGGTAGAGAAAAACAATTATCCTTACCTCCCAAAATTAAGAAAATAGAGTCTTTGGATACCAGGCCCTGGTCTGAAGCCTTTTAGTGACATGGGTGTTAAACCATTGTGGTGCATAAATGCGACATTGGCGGCGAAAGGGTTAAACAATCGAACATTAAAATAGAGTGATGTCTATACTATGAAAAACGACAAGTAGATATCTAAGACAAATATACCTATACCATATTACAAAAAATGTGACATTTTGTTCATACAACTGTAACAAAGTGCTTAAGTTATAATCAAAAGTTTCTTATTTTAACAACACCATCATCCATCACCTGGGTGCAAGTCCCCAAAATGAAAAAAAATGAAAGGCAGGGGTCCAGGGACCCATGGCCCCGGCAGGGTACAGGGGCAGAGCCCCGTTGGACGATTCAGGGGGGGGTGGGCAACTTAAGATAGAGAGATAACGAGACAGACAGTTAAAATGATAGACAGAGGCAGCTCGAGTCTGAAAAGCCTTGTAAAATCATTACATTGCCTTTGTAACCTTCCAAGATAGAACCACCAAGTTCAAAACGCGCCAAATCAAACAAAAACATTTATATTTGTTTTTGATGAATAAAAACAAAAACTGAAGTTCAGTTTCTGGTAAAATTAAAAATACTGAAATCAGTGTACAAATTAAAGAGTAGCACCCATGCTGATCACTAAGAAAGAACAAAAAATAGAACAAGAAACTGGTCGCCTACGACCTCATGAAACAGCTCTCACAGCAATGTCAGAGGCAGCTGAGCAAAGCTCCAGCTGGACACGGGCCAGGGCGAACGACCTTGAACTTCATTTTCTTTTTGCATGCGATTTTTGTGTGACTGATCAGGAAGAAAAAGGGGTGGTGGTGATAAATTTTGACCAAATGACAACTTTTTCGTTGCCACTGGGTTTAGCGTGTGCTAAGTGCATGGGACCTTGGTTTATCGTCTCATCCGAAAGGTCTCTTTTAAATTTTATAATTAAAAAAATCGAAAATTTCTCCGTTTTTCTCTGGCATTGAAACATACGACACCTTGATACGAAATATTGTCCCTAAACAAAATCAATTTAATAGCTGCCAACTTTCCAGAATTAAAAAAACACAGAAATATTGACGGGGGGGGGGGGGGGGGGGGGGATTCAGCTTTCAGTTTCAAGGTACAAACTTCCCGCGAACAGCGATGCTATTTTAGATCCCCGTAAGAAATTTTGAAGTTGCGTCGGCACATAGTGCAGAAAGCGCAACAATCCCAACTATCCTGTTCGTGGGACACATCGTTGATGGGAAAGTGTTCTCTGTACCGAGGAACAAACTTCTGTAAGCTGCGTCGGCACACAGTGCAGAAAGCGTAACTATCCCAACTATCCTCTTCACGGGACACATCGTTGATGGGAAATTGTTCTCTATACCGAGGAACAAACTTCGGTAAACACGACGCAAGTTCCCGGTTTTGTTTGACACCATTTTGTTCAGCAAAAAAAGCTTACCGCACATGCGCAGATTATGGTTTCCGGGATAATAAATGTTGGATTGGCATTTGGAATGGCTGTAGCCCGTTGACTTCCACATGGATTTGACATTTTCTGCTATTTCGGAATCCGGAGTTTTATTGTCATAGTCGGAAGGGCGGAATCGCGGCTGGAAAAAGGAAACATTCCGGGGGATATTCAGAATGGTTGGCAGCTTCTTCTTCTTCGATTGCTCAGACAGTTTCCTGTCAATTATGAGTGCACATGCATCATGCTGCCGTTATGCCGCCTAACTAAGAAATAGTTAGGCCCAGCAAGTCCGACTTCGGCTGGAGGAAATCTTTTTGAAAGTGTTTCGTGAAAAAAGGCAGGAGGAGAATGGACCAGTAAGGCAGAAAGATAGTAGATGACAGTAAGCAAAGGGAAAAGGCAGAGTCAAAGAGAGTGACGGATTAGAGGAAGTTACAAGCACAGAACTTCCAGAAGGTGGGGGAACTATTTATACAAAAGACCCCCGGTATCCCCACGGGGGGGGGGGGGGGGGGGCGGTTGGCAGGTATGCAATTTCATTTCGAATCAATCCGTCAACGTCACTCACCACATCGAAAAGAGACTGATCCACGGCGACCAAGGAAGCCGTCTTCTGTTCGTCGGTGAACCAATTGTTTGTGAGTAGCGCGGTCTTCAGACCCTCGGCCCGCACGCACCTCACGGCATCCATCATGTCCGGGAAGGGGTCGGCTTTGATCATTCCGCGGAGCTTGTCCAAAATGGCCGAAATGTCCACATTCTGCCCGGTCTGAAAAGCAAGAAAAGAAGACTGCATAATATCGTTGGTGAAATTCAAAAACCTCGTAACTCCTTCTTCGTTCGCTCAGACCGCTTCCTGTCACATGAGCGTAGATACGTCATGCTGCCGTTATGCGCCTAACTAAGAAATAGTTAGGCCCAGCATGTCCGACTTCGGCTGAAGAAATCTTTGTAAGAATTTATAGAAAAAAGGCAGGAGAATGGACCAGAAAGACAGAAAGATAGCAGATGACAGTAAGCAAAGGGAAAAGGCAGAGTCAAAGACAGTGACAGATTAGAGGAAGCTACAAGCACAGAACTTCCAGAAGGTGGGGGAACTATTTGTACGAAAGACCCCCGGTATCCCCACGGGGGGGACCTCGTATCTCAATTTTTGTAGTTTTAAAAAAATGTTTTAAAAATTAACCGCGTTGACAACAATTGATTAACTATGATGAATATGTTGTTCAAGAAATTGTGAGTTTAGTCCTGCATTTCGTTAAAATTGCTTTCAAAAAAATAATTTTAGACTTGAAAAGAACGAAGATACGAGGTTTTTGTCCTTAACTAGATCTGAATTTGGGACTTACGAGTTTTTATTTTATTTTCACAACCTCATTTACCCCAGACAGAAAGTCGTTAGAGATACGAGCTTTGGGTGGAAGGTGGCGGGAAAAATGAGAGAGCTGACTACGTATCTAACTCAAAAAATTAAAAAAATCGAGATACGAGGATTGTGAATTTCACCGACGATATGTTGTTGTTGCGTTGTTCACGTACCCTGGCTAAAAGACTCCAGGGATCATCCCAACAGTCAAAGCACTTGAACACTATGGTACAAAATGCACCAGCTAGGGATGAGAACATTACGTGTGTGGCCGTTTTTAATTACCCCGCCATGTGGGCAGCCACACTCTGTCTTTGGGGGAACTGTGTAATATTTATGTAAATCTCCAGCCCTCCATATCTGTCTGTCTGTCTCTCTCCCTCTCTCTCTCTCTCTCTCTCTCTCTCTCCTTCCCTCATCGCCTAAAATCTTTATCCTTGTCAATAAAGTTTTCCAGTGTCCAGTGTCCCTCTCTCTCTCTCTCTCTCTCTGTTTGTCTCCCTCCTAGCAACTTTTGACAGAAAGTTAATGTTTTCAGTTTCATAATGATGAAAAAGTTAATATTTGTTCTTTTTATTTAAAAAGAAGAAGTTTATTGCCTAGTCTAAAATAAGAAATCACACACACACACACACACACACACACACACACATACACACCAACAACACACACTAAGCACTATGAAATACATTCTCATTTGCAAAATGTTGGTTGTAATAAACTTTTAAAAAATTAAAAAAAAATGAACTCAAGTTTTTAAATTTTCCAAACCTTCGTACCTCTTTGGAGAGCTCTTTGTTAAATTCTCCAATGAACTCAGACAGAGTTAGCTTCCCTTGTTCCAGGTGGCTCCAGGCGCCGTCCATTCCGCTGTTCTTGATGACACTGGCGATGGTTCCGGGCGGAATCTGGACCACGCTTTCCATCGCTGAAAATACACAGACAAACATTTGTGCAGTCTGTTTCACAAACAGTTTTGATCAAACCAAATCTCACCCCCATGGGGATACCGGGGGGGTCTTTCGTACAAATAGTTCCCCCACCTTGTGGAAGTTCTGTGCTTGTAACTTCCTCTAATCTGTCACTCTCTTTGCTTACTGTCATCTGCTATCTTT
>CM065702.1:43844431-43906931 GCA_017654935.2 Phymorhynchus buccinoides | reverse complement strand
ATCATTAGTTTCGTTTTGTGTATTCATCAACTTAATATCATTCATGTAACAATAATCTCAAAGACGGCAAAATAAAATCCCATATATGGTGGACCCTCCCTTATAAGACCTTCAAAAATCATCCAAAAAGAGGTCTTATAAGGGAGGGGTCTTATAAGGGAGGTAATTTTAATACTTACAAAGAAAGGCGATGTCTCAGAGGAGCAGGTCCTATATGGGAGGGAGTCTTCTAATGGGAGGTCTTATAAGGGAGGTTCCACTGTAATTTACATATAGTGAAGAATTCTGGGCCTGTATTCACATTGAGATGGTATGAGACCTATCATCATATCTTAGAAGTCTTCTAAAGTATTAGGATTTAATTAATAGGACTTTAGGACTTCTAAAATACCATGATAATAAGTATCATATTATCTCAATGTGAATACAGGCCCAGGTTTAAAAAATAAGGGCCATGCACAGTGATCTTACTCAACTGATAAAAAAAAATCAATACAGGTGATTAGCAGGTGTAGTGTGGCACAGTGGTAGTGGGTTCTTCTCATGTCAAGTAAACCCCAGTTCGAACCTGGGTACAGGGGATTTTATCCTCTCACTTTGCACTAGGCCTTATGGTCTTTCGGATGAGACGATAAACTGAGGTCCCGTGTGCCCATGCACTTAGCATACGTTAAACCCAGTGGCAACGAAAAAGTTGTCATTTGGTCCAAATTTACCTCACCCACCCCTTTCCTTCTTCATCAGTTGCACATAAATCGCATGCACACACAAAAATATAAAAAAATTGGGTGGCGCGCCTCTGGCTGCGACGCGTTCTCCAGGTGGGAGCAACCCGAATTTCACAGAGACGCCTCTGTGACTATAAAGTACCTAATACCTAATACACCCCCACCGTCTTCCCCTCCCCTTGCCTCTCTCTTTCTCTGACCTTGACCTACGGCTGTGGTCATACTTGACCCTCGTCTGACCTTGACCTCCACTCCAGCAAGGCTTATGGCTACAGCATTACGCAGTTCAGTTCGCCGCTTATCATCAGAATATCGCTATCTTCGTGTAAAACGGCTTTTATCATTGGTTGAGATAAGCCTGGAGTCGGGGCCAACAGCACGGTGAGAACTGTACAAAAGACGATTTTCTACAGAAATACTACATGGCAGACTAGAGCGTTAAGACGGTAGATCACCAGCCACGCAGAAGCATTTTTGGCTGCAGTGCTTCGCCTCGCAGCTGCTAACTTTAGAAGGACTTCTAAGACATTACGATGATAAGTCTCATACTAATTCAATGTGAATACAGGCCCAGGTGCTCAGCAGCATTCTCCACTTCATTGACCTTGACCTTTGACTAATGACCTTCATTTTCAAACCTGGCCTAGATATCGTTAGTAAATATCCGCATGCAAAATGTGAGTCTCCTAGGTCCCTCAATTCAAATGTTATTGTGCCAGGTGCTCGGCTCGGCACCATTTTTGGCTCCAGTGACCTTGACCTCTAACCAATGACCTTCATTTTTAAACCTGGCCTAGATATCGTTAGTAAATATCCGCATGCAAAATTAGAGTGTCCTAGGTCACTCAATTCAAACGTTATTGTGCCAGGTGCTCGGCACCATTTTTGGCTCCAGTAGTTGTTGTTGTCGTACCCTGGCTTAAAGATTCCAGGTATCATCCCAGCGTACTTTTTAGTCTTCCCCATTCCCCACAACATGCTCCTTCATACACCGATCGCTCTTTACACCCACCCGCACTCTTCTTCAGCACCCCCCCACCCACCCCTCCTCTTACTCTGTGTGTGTGTGTATGTGCATGTGTGCATGCGTGCATGCGTGTGTGTGTGTGTGTGTGTATGTGTGTGCGTGCGTGTGTGTGTGTGTGTGTGCGCGCGCGTGTGTGTGTGTGCGTGCGTGTGTGCGTTTGCAACGTGGCAACTTCTCTGCTTCTGATGAACTCGCGTTTCCTAGACTTTCAGTTTCATCATTTTTGTCGTTTGAGTTTTAGTTTTTTTGTATGATTTTCCTTTTGCCAGCCAGTTGAGTGTGGCAGCGAGTTTTGGACTTTGAACTTTGCTTTTTTTCCCCTTCAGAAACGGGACATTAAACAGACGATAGAGTAAGGGTTGCAAAATGTAGAACGACAGAAGAATGCATAATAAATGCGACTAATGTACTTACTGGTCGAAATGCTTGGCCAAGAAAGTCTACACAAGATTTTGCTAGGACCAGTGTAAACTTTGTGAATGTCTGCTACCAAGCCGGAAGACAATAAAGGGAAGCTACTCTGATTAAATAAGAGATTTACTGTCTTTCCCCAGTTGCTTCCCTTCGAACATCTTAGTGAATGCGAACTGACGTATAAGGGGGCTGCGCAAGGACGTAGTAAGCAGCCCGGCTGGTCCATTTATTTGTTTGGCAGTGGCTATTTACCCTCTAGTGGAAATATAGAACCCACGCTATTTTACCCCACACTCTCTCTGTCTCTCTTTGTCCCTTTCTTGTTTGTCTTTCTCTCTCTATGTCTCTGTCTGTCTCTCTCTGTGTATCTTTCTCTGTGTGCCTCTGTCTCTTTGTGTCTCTGTCTTTCTCTCTATTTCTCTCTAGTCTCTGTCTCTCTCTAGTGCCTCTCTGTTATGGTCTCTCTCTCTCTTTCTCTCTCTGTCTCTCTCTATGTCCTCCTCTCTCTCTCTCTTTCTCCCTGTCTCTCTCTCCCTCTCCCTTAAATTTCTCTCTCTCTCTCTCTCTCTCTCTCTCTCTCTCTCTCTCTCTCTCTCTCTCTCTCTCTCTCTCTCTCTCTCTCTCTCTCTCTTTGTTTATTTCTTCTTAGTCTTTCTCTCACTGTGTGACTCTGTCTCTGTCTGTATCTTACTAATTCTCTCTCTGTGTGTGCCTCTGCCTCTCACTGTCTCAGTCACTCTCTATCTTTTTCTCTCTGTCTGTCTCTTTCTTTCTCTCTGTCTCTCTTTCTCTGATGAAAATGATGTTTCACGTCCTCTCGGTCATAGACACATATGGGACATTTGTAAATTCAAAGATGGTGGGAACTATACTGGTAGCAATGCCCGGAGGCAGTGCAACACCAGTAAAGTCCCGAGTTTTTAACAAGATAGATAGGTGTAGCGGTAACCACGCCTCGGTTAAACCTCATCAGCTACGGTACCGCCACATTGCATACTGTCTTTCTCTGTTTAAATTATTCTTTACGTCCTCTCGGCCGGAGCCATATGGGACATTACGTTGCTTTCTCTGTGTGTCTCTGTCTCTTTATATATGTCACTGTCTCTCATTGTCTTTCTCTGTGTGTCTCTCTATCTGTTTCCATATCGAACACACACACACTCTCTCTCTGTCTTTCTGTGCATGTCTCACTCTCTGTCTCTGTTTCTCTTTCTCTCTCTTTGTTTCTCAGTCTCTGTCTCCCTGTCTGTCTCTCACGGTCAAATAGCATGACAAGCCATTTGCAATCGCACTGACATAGTGTTACGTTTTGTTCTAAATCAAACACACACACAAGCGGGGGAGCGGGGGCAACAGGATGAGTAACCATCTATTCCTCGATCACTTTTCAAGCCGATGTGAATTAATCGAGTTCAGACGGACAGTTCTTTGAGAATGTTTAGCTGTTGTTATAGAGACGACGTGTAAACATTGAAATAGCTAAGATTCCTCTCCCCCATTTTTTTTACCCTGACCAATCAACTCACTGCTTTGAAATGCACGTGGCTAAAAGGTGGATCAAGTAGAGGAATGGATGGAACATGATTTTTTTTATAACGTTATTCGACTTTGTGCTTTGGAAATATGATTTTTAAAGTAAACTAATTACGTTAAAGAGAAGTTGGGTGGATGGAGTGGAATAACAGTAAGTTTGAGGGAAATATGGTCGACGGATTGCGCAAGACACTGCACAACAAGTAAGAGTAAGCTTATGCTTAATACACACATACACATATATGTGTGCACGCACATGCTGGAACCCAAAGTGTGTCTCAATAGTGCGTGCACACACACACACACACACACACACACACACACACACACACACACACACACACACACACACACACACACACACACACACACACACACACACACACACACACCACACACACACACACACACACACACACACACACACACACACACCACACACACACACACACACACTGTGTGGTGTGTGTGTGTGTGTGTGTGTGTGTGTGTGTGTGTGTGTGTGTGTGTGTGTGTGTGTGTGTGTGTGTGTGTGTGTGTGTATGTGCATGCATGTATGTGTGTGTGAGTCAAAGTCAAAGTCAAAGTCAAAGTCAAAAATACTTTATTATCACGTTAGGTGAAATTACAGTGTGGTCTCGTACAAGCACAATACAATCAAAGAAGCACATTTGCATGCATGAAAAATGGAAACAAAACTAAGGAAAAATGAATGACAAATAAAAAAAATTGAACATATTTAGGGTCGATACAAGCGACTATCAAAACATCAAGAACTGCCCTCTTCCCCACCATTTCTATTATCGCATTCATTTGTTCATCCCCACCCTACCCCAACTCCCCACCCTCTCCAAGTCACCCCAAGCTTTTACATATTTTGGGTCCCTTCCCGTTCCCAACATTTCATGCGCCTCCCTCTTCTCTCTCTCTCTCTCTCTCTCTCTCTCTTCTCTCTCTCTCTCTCTCTCTCTCTCTCTCTCTCTCTCTCTCTCTCTCTCTCTCTCTCTCTCTCTCTCTCTCTCTCTCTCTCTCACGCACACACACACACACACAAACATACATACGGACACACGCACGCACACGCACACTACACGCACGCACGCTCTCTCTCTCTCTCTCTTCTCTCTCTACTCTCTCTCTCTCTCTCTCTCACACACACACACACACACACACACACACACACACACACACACACACACACACACACACACACACACACACACACACACACACACACACACACACACACACACAGACAAACACACTACTGTACATATTGACCAGATATACCTCTGCGCATGTGTTTGTGTGTGTGTGTGTGTGTGAAAAAGAGAAAGAGCGTAAGGGAAGAGAGAGACAGAGATACAGACAGAGACAGAGAAACACTGACAGAGAGAGAGAGAGAGAGAGAGAGGAGAGACGAGAGAGAGAGAGAGAGAGAGAGAGAGAGAGAGAGAGAGAGAGAGAGAGAGAGAGAGAGAGAGAGAGAGAGAGAGAGAGAGAGAGAGAGAGAGAGAGAGAGAGAGAGAGAGAGAGAGAGAGAGAGAAGAGAGAGAGAGAGAGAGAGAGAGAGAGAGAGAGAGAGAGAGAGAGAGAGAGAGAGAGAGAGAGAGAGAGAGAGAGAAAGAGAGAATGACCAGACAGAGACAGAGAATGAGAGAGAAAGAGACAAACAAAAAGTGAGTGACTCACAGAAAGAAAGACAATTCGGCTGGCACACAGACAGACAGACAGACAGACAGAGAGAGGTAGGCAGGCAGGCAGAGGGAGAAGCAGAGAAAATGAGAGAGAGAGAGAGAGAGAGAGAGAGAGAGAGAGAGAGAGAGAGAGAGAGAGAGAGAGAGAGAGAGAGAGAGAGAGAGAGAGAGAGAGAGAGAGAGAGAGAGAGAGAGAGAGAGAGAGAGAGAGAGAGAGAGAGACTAGGGTGGAAAAAAATGTTTATGTGGTCCATGTACTAGTCCAACTTTTTGGGGTATCAAGTTTAATAATTGTCTCCCTTTGACCAAGTGCGGAAGCCTAGTGTGGGTTTGGCTTGGGCAAGCTTTCGGGAGTGACTGAAAAGTAATATTTTCCATTTTAAAACTTTATCGCCTGCGAATGTTGACTCTACTCTCCACGATCAGGTAGGTGTTTTGTTAAGAAAATAATGTAAGAGAAAGCGAATTCTTGTTTCTGTCGATTTCAAGGAATTAGATTTAAAAATCAAAGTTTTGTGTCGGCGTACCACTCACTGTCTTAGTCACTATGTTAGTGTCTGCTAAATCAACAGAAGACTAGGAAAATGAGCAAGCTCAATCACGAGTTTGATCCCATATATAACCTATTAGTGTAGTAGGACGTTGCACAGGCTACTAGGCCTATATATTTCTTTATTTGTACTATAATTGTAGCACAGGAAAATTTGCAAACTACCAATACAAAAAAAATACAAAAAATAATAAAGATATAAGAAGAATGATAGGGCATACAGGGGCCGCGAGGCCCATATCAAGCCATTATCACTACTACTACTACTACTACTACTACTACTACTACTACTAGAAGATATATGACCATAAGATAAAACATGTTTTCCACCTCTCCTTGAGTACGTGTGTTCTGTCTGCTAGACCGAATATATGTATCCCATATTATTATAATATAAAGCAGTAACTCGACTGATTTTGCGTGCGCGCACGTGTTGTCGCAGTCAAAAGTGTAGCTCGTGCAAATCTGCCGCTCGCTACTATGACTCAAATACTATGACTCAAATACAGACTCTCATAGTATGATAGTCTGTATTTGCGACATTGAGCATGAACCACAAATTTCACTTTTTTTGTAGGGTTAGGGTTAGGTAAATGGTTCAAGTAAAGAAAGAGTGAAATTTGTGGTTGTCGCAAATACAGACTCTCATAGTAGCGAGCGGCAGATTTGCACGAGCTACACTTTTGACTGCGACACGCGCGTGTGTGTGTGTATATGTGTGTACTTTATGGGTTCAGATGTGTGCATGAGAGATTGAGAGAGAGAGAGAGAGAGAGAGAGAGAGAGAGAGAGAGAGAGAGAGAGAGAGAGAGAGAGAGAGAGCGAGAGAGATAGATGATGTGCATGTTGCCATGTGCACAAGCAAACAAGTAAATTTGCATTTCCCCCTCTGTGTGTGTGTGTGTGTGTGTGTGTTTGTTTCAGTTTGTGTTTGTTTTTAAATCTTTGTATACATAGTTTGATTTTTTTTCTGGATTTTTTTTCTTCTTTGTGTTCTTGTGTTCTTTTATCTCTGTGACTTGGTCTGTCTATTGACATTCATGAACGTTCTTTGACTTTGTTTATTTCTTATCTTGGTGAGTGAGTGTGTGCGCGTGTGTCTGTGTGTGTTCGTGCGCCTGTCTGTGTGTGCAATCGCGTGTGCGCATGTGTGTTGTGATGGTGTGTTGTGGTGTGTTGTGTGTTCCTTGTTTATTTCTTATTTTATGCATCTGGGTGAGAGTACGCGTGTGTGTGCGCATGTGTCTGTGTGTGTGTGTGTGTGTGTGTTCGTGCGTCTGTCTGTGTGTGCAATCGCGTGTGCGCGCGTGTGTCCTGACGGTGTGTTGTGTGTTCCTTGTTTATTTCTTATTTTATGCATATCTGGGTGAGTGAGCGCGCGTGAGTGTGTGCGCATGTGTCTGTGTGTGTGTAGTCACGTGTGCACACGCATCCTGGCGGTGTGTTGTGGTGTGTGTTGTGGTGTGTGGGCGTGTAAGGTTACTTCTCGATAGCTCTTTGGTTATTTGTTTTCCTGCTTAATATTTATTGTTTAATGTTTTCTAAAGTTATAATCAATGTAAATATGTTTTGTAAAGCACTTAGAGCCCTTAATGAGAATAGGCGCTGTAAAAAATATGTATTATTATTATAATTATTATTATCATTTTTCTTGATCGCTTGCTGTTTCGGTGTGTCGTCCTTTCTGGATGAGTCTCTCATTTGTCGGCCTGTTAATGTTTGTGTATGTGCCTCTGTATGTTTGTGTGTGTGTGTATGTGTGTGCCACTATAGTTCAGTTGGTAAGTCCGAGTCGCTAGCTCGTAATCCGTCAGGTTTGTGAGTCAGGTTTGTGAGTGTGCGGGTTCGAACCCAGCTCGGTTCACAGTGGTGTGTCCTTGGGAAAGGCACTTTACTCCTATTTTCCTCACTCCACCCAGGTGTAAATTAAATGGGTACCTGACGTCAGTTGGGAAAAAAGTCCTTCGGATAAGACTTTTCAAAAACAGGTCCTGTGTGCGAACGCATGCACAAGATCTTGCGCACACGAGCCCATCCCACTATTCGGTACGAGTAGGCCGTGTGTGCCGGTGGGATGGATGACACGAATTCGCATGGCACGCATCCTGTGCGCTATTAATGGTCTGAATGAAGACCGGTGAGCGCGGGGCAGGATAAGCATCCCCAACTGGAAGAAGAAGAAGAAGTGTGTGTGCGTGCGTGTGACTGTCTGTGTTTGTCTGATTCTTTCTCGCCCCCCCCCTCCCCCTTTCATGTTTCTCTCCCACCCCCACCCCTCTCATATAGGATTCCTCTCTTATAGAGGAGAATCGAATTGTTTTTTTATACAAAATCTTTTTTTCTTTCTTTGTTTTTGTTTTTGTTCTTTTGCTCTTTTTCTCAACCCTTTCCTTGTTTTTATTCGTAAAGGAAGATAACCTTTTGGGCGAAACTAGTTACTTTAACTCTTTTAGCGCCATGTATTTTGTGACGTTCCTGGTTGTCCGTTGCATCTCAACCGACAAGAGGGGAGTGACTATTTTTTTTCCGAGCGCGCATGCGTTGCTTTAATTAACGGGGAAAATCACTAACATAAGCTCTAAAAATAGACAAACACATGGCAGGGTGCTTGGCAGTTGAATGTCTTTGCATTTGGTGGGAGTGTAGAGTGATGTATTCGCCCCATGGTGCCAGAGGAGTTAGAGAAGAAGGTCCTTTATCAATCCAGATTATCCTCTCTTGCATTTTAACCCTTTCGCCGCCAATCATTTAAAATACCTTTAAGTTTAACTGGGTAGAGAGAAAAAAGTATCTGCAAAATAGGGAATTCCTCTGTGATATTTATAACATTATGCCTGTCCTTACCTCACAATATTGTGATTTCCTCTGTGATATTTATAGCATTATGCCTATCCTTACCTCACAATATTAAGAAAATGGGGTCTTCGGATAACAGGGCCTGATGTGATGCCTTTTAATGACGTAGGCGTTAAACCATTGTGGTGCATAAATGCGACATTGGCGGTGAAAGGGTTAACCCCTGTTATTTTTTCCCTCTGACACAGTTCACCCTATTTTATATTTAACATTGATTTGTTTCCATTTAAATTTTTCTTTGGTTGTGAGTGTCACGATTGCCCTTTGTCCTGTCGGTACTGCCATGGGTATATATTTTAACCCTTTCACTGCCAGAGGAAAACAGAAAAAATTATCGATTTTCTTATCAAAATTCAAAAAGGTCTGTTAGACGCAATCTGACAAAATAGTCTGGAGATGATATCTTCCCTGACTTGTCTAATAAACCAAAAAACACATTGTTCTAAAGCTACGCCATCAGAAGTTATGACATCATCAATGACATCACCCCCACCACCCCCCTAGTAGACACGGGACTGGGCAGGGAAGGGGTTAACCCTTTCACCGCCAGCCATATTTCAGCCAAAATTTTCCATTAAATTTACCTGGGTAGAGAATAACATCCATCTGCAGTATTGGGGATTCTTCTGTGACATATATAAAATAAGGTCTATCCTTACTTCCCAAAACTAAGACAACAGGGTCTTTGGATAATAGACCCCAATTTGATGCCTTTTAGTGACATAGGTGTTAAATCACTGTGGTGCTAAAATGCGACTTTGGCGGTGAAAGGGTTAATCACATTTAACCGCATTTTCAAAGCTTACAGTGTAAGAACAAACAAAAAGAGAGACAATTTTATTAAAAACTATTTTATCAATTAAACAACTGTTCTTTCTTTATTGAAGTAATGTTGTTGTTTTAAATGAAGAAAGACGAAAGCAAATATTTTGTGGATGGTGTTTATAGTGGCACAGTGGTAGCGCGTTCACTTCGTGTCAAGTAACCCCGAGTTCGAACCTGGGTACAGGGGATTTTTCCTCTCACTCTTGCACTAGGCCTTGCGGTCTGAACGTGGAGTCTTTCGGATGAGACGATAAACCGAGGTCCCGTGTGCTGATGCACTTAGCACACGTTAAACCCAGTGGCAACGAAAAAGTTGTCATTTGGTTTAAATTTACCCCCTCCCCCCCTCCTTCCTCATCAGTCATACAAAAATCGCATGCAAAAAAAAAAAACTAAAAAAATTGGGTGGCGCGCCTCTGGTTGCGACGCGCTCTCCAGGTGGGAGCAACCCGAATTTCACAGAGACGCCTCTGTGACTATAAAGTACCTAACCTAACCTAACTTAACCTTAAAAAACAGCAAGTTTCAAGAACAAAATTCGCCTTATTGATAATAATTTTAATTGAGGGTGTTTTCCTTTGTGACAATTAAACTTAACCCCCTGACTGCCGTATAACGTATCATGTACTGACTAGATGACATCACTGATGATGTCATCAGATGAAGAGGACTAACTCTGATAGACTGTTTTTTTGCTCTAACACAGTCAAGAGAGTTATATCCCCAGACCATTTTTTGCCAGATTGGCTTTATCAGTTGTCTTTTTTCATGGCATGGTTTGTACAATGGGTTTTTTTCTTTAATTTTCTCTGGCAGTCAAGGGGTTAATTACATTTGTCCTTACCTCTTTAAGTGCCTCTCACACTCCCAAAAGAATCTGCAAGAAACTAAGTCTTTTTATTATTTTTATTTTTATTTTTAAATAATGTCGAAAGAAAGCTAACAGATATGATATAGTGTGGTTTCCAGATACAGTGGCTTCCTGCTAGTTAACTCAAAAATGGATAACTAAAAAATACTGAATAACTGACAATATTTGTCTTGTCTGGTCCCAGTTTATCTTTAAATGCTTAAAGTTTGTTAAAAAAATTTTTTAATGCTGGCTATTTCAAAATAAACATTTGATTTGGTCCCTTCATTTTTGACTGAAGCGATTTTCAGGGTATTTTCGATTTAATGATTAACGCAAAGAAGAGCTCAGAATGTGTGTAACCCCCCTCCCCCTTACCATCCCCCCCCCCCCACCCCCCAAAAAAAAAAAACCCAGCAAAATTCCTCAATTCCCTGTAACTTATTTGACATTAACTTTTTCACAACACGCCGCTAGAATACTAGCAACGCCCGAGTTTACCGTTGCCGACACACCGCTAGTATCTTAGCAACAGGCACAATGCCCCTCAGGCCGACAGTGGTAGTGGCTGCTTTCAACTCGTTCGCTTAAACACAAAATAACAAGTCAGTTTTTAAATTTTATATCATTTAAAAGATTAAAGATATATCTAAACCACTATACAAAAATAAAGTCACGGTGATCTCCAGATTTTTTAAGATAATTTATTGAAAAGGGCCAAAATTGGGCGTCCTGAGGGAATTTCTACTCCTTGACTGCAGTGTCCTGAGGGAATACGGAGAAGCGAGAGGGGTTGTGTTGAAAGCGTTATCTCACTACAGGTACCAAGCACCCTGAACAATACCCCCCCCCCACTCCCCATCTCCTAAAGCTACACCCCACACACCCCACCCTCTACCCCCCACCCCCGACCAGGAAGATGGCTGAGTCGGTTAAGACCTTCGCCTGCCGATTTCAATGCCTGACTGCAGCGTGGGTGACCCGGGTTCGAATCCCCGGCCTTCTCGCCCTTTCTTTCTAGTTTGACCACAAAAATCGAACTGAACGTCGGTCGAGTCTTTCGGATGGGGGACTTAAAGCTAGTCTGACCCTGTGCGCTTTATGCGGGCGCATAAAGATCCCACGGCAGGTAAAAGTCTGTAAGAGCAGGGAGACATCCCGCTGCCTGGTATGACCAAATTGATAGCTAGGTCTCCCAAGTCTGCCCCCACCCCCTCCTCACCCTGTCCCCCAAAAATGAAAAAAAAAGGGTGGGTGCTGCGCTTGCAGCAACACGCTCTCCTGGTGTGGGGTGGGGGGGGGGGGATATAGCCCGAATTTCACACAGACAAGTCTCTGTGACTATACCAAATACCCCCCCAAAATAAAACACTAGAATACCCCATGACATAAGACCTTCTGGGTCCTTGCCAGCTCATCAGTGAATGCCTCAGCAGCCACACAGACAGAGGAGATGCGTGTCATAGACATTGAAAGCTAGAATTTGTGTTAACTAGTGAGTTTCTGCATTATTTCTTGTGCTAAAAAATGCTAGCACTGACAAACGAGGCAAGACTTCGCCAGTTCATGGGAAATTTGAATTTTAAAAAAAGGTTCATATTTATTATCAATATCTTTGGAGAGCTGTTTTGATGCAAGTCTTTTAACCCTTTCAATGCCAGACATTTTTTAGCTTAAACTTTTCTTTAACTTTACCGGTGATACTTTTTTCCCTAGACTGAGACCCCTGCGCCTTAAAATGTGACTGATAATATAGTAAGAAACTATCGTTAACACTTCATATTTATATATAAATTCAGGACTTTCCTGGACTTGCATTGCCTCCGGGCATTGCCTCCAGGATCGTTCCCACCATCTTTATATCTACTAATGTCCCATATGTGTCTGTTTTAGACCGGAGGACGTTAAACGGATTTTCACTCAGTTGTTGTGTTGTTGTTTTCGTTCCCTGGCTTAAAGACTCCAGGGATCATCTCAACAGCCGACGCAATTGTCTATTGTACAAATGCCCCAACTAGAGATGAGAACATTACGTGAGTGACCATTTTTGATTACCTCGCCACGTGGGCAGCCACACTCCGACTTCGGAGGGATTTCACTCAGTAAGAAACTATAATATCAAAATCTGAATGTTGTGTAAAATTTGGGGGATGCGCAATATAATCAGGTGGGCCTTGTGGTCCGTAAGATACGGTACCTAAGAACAGAAACGATGGCATCTGCAGCATTTAGGATTCGTTTATTAGGTACTTTATGGTCACAGAGGCGTCTCTGTGGAATTCGGGTTGCTCCCACCTGGAGAGCGTGTCACAGCCAGAGGTGCGCCACCCAATTTAAAAAAAAAAATTATTGTATGCAATTTTGTGTGTGACTGATGAGGAAGGAAAGGGGAGGTGGGGGTGTAAATTTTGACCAAATGACAACTTTTTCGTTGCAACTGGGATTACGTGTGCTAAGTGCAGGGGCACATGGGACCTCGGTTCATCGTCTCATCCGAAAAATTCCACATTCAGACCGTAAGGCCTAGTGCAAAGTGAGAAGAAAAATCCCGTCTACACAGTTTCGGACTCGGGTTTACTTGACACTAGGCGAACGCGTTACCTCTGTGCCACTCTACACCCTCTACAAGCACTTCCAGAAGGTGGGGAAACTATTTTTACGAAAGACTCCCCTGGTATCCCCACGGGGGAGAGTTACTTACAAAAATTGTATTAAACTTACTGTTTTCATTTTAGCAAATCTATTTCCTTCATTTAACACAACTTTCTATTTCCTTCAAGCAAAGGCAAACTTTTGCTTGCTGCAAGCAGATAAATGCAGCCGTAAAACACATCTTAGAATGCCAGGGCAATAGAAACTTTGGACAATAGAAACTTCTGTTTTCTCTCCAAATTACTGGTAGCATTTTATAGGCATTTTTACAGTGAACTGTGTTCTGTGTGCTCGGAGTGCAACATTAATTTGCAACAGAAATTCCAGTCTTATAAAAGCTTCACCCATTAATTGGTCAGTTTTGTTGTTGTTGTCAAGGTCATTTAATTAAGGTAAGAACTTAAAAACTACACCTTTGATGCCTATGTACCTGACTAAAAGCTGGCCCCAACAAATGATTGCAAAATGCATGAATTTTAACATACAAATTCTTGTTGTCTATGACCTAGATTTTGTTGTTGTTGTTGTTGCTTTCCCATCTTCTGGACCATACAGTGGCTGCTCCCACGCCGCTCGTTCCGAATCCCTAGAGTTGATGAAACTTGTAAAGATGCACAATGCTAACTATAGAAATGAAAAAAGTAAAGATCGCTTAAGTCCAAATTGAAGGGACTGAAATTGCATTTTGAGATAGCCAATATTTTGAGTTGAAAATGTTTTGGCAACATAGAGATTATAATACTGGGGCCCAAAAATGATTGTGAGTTATCCAGTTTTTTGGAGTTATCAGTTCTCCACTGTAATAGTGAAGAGGGAAAAAAGTGTGAATGGCTCGAACGCGCCCAACGATCTGAGGCTCTGTATATACATGTCTGTGCTTCTTATGTTAGGTTAGGTTAGGTACATTATAGTCACAGAGGCGTCTGTGAAATTCAGGTTGCTCCCACCTGGAGTGCACGTCGCAGCCAGAGGCGCGCCACCCAATTTAAAAAAAATATATTTTGCATGCGATTTTTGTGTGACTGAGGAAGGGGGGTAAATTTTGACCAAATGAGAACTTTTTCGTTGCCACTGGGTTTAACATGTGCTAAGTGCATGGGCACATGGGACCTCGGTTTATCGTCTCACCCGAAAGACTCCACGTTCAGACCACAAGGCCTAGTGGAGAGTGAGAGGAAAAATCCCCTGTACCCAGGTTCGAACTCGGGTTTACTTGGCACGAAGCGAACGCGCTACCACTGTGCCACTCTTCACCTATATATATATATATATATATGTGTGTCGCTCTCACTGTGCCCCTGCTTCGCTTGTCCCTGTGTGTGTGTGCCATTCATTTAACGTCTATCTGCTAATCGTGATATTAGACGCTCTTGTCTCCCCGTGGGGATACCCGGGGGGTCTTTCCTAAAAATAGTTCCCCCACCTTCTGGAAGTTCTTTGCTTGTAACTTCCTCTATTCTGCCACTCTCTTTGACTCGGCCTTTTCCCTTTGCTTACTGTCATCTGCTATCTTTCTGCCTTTCCGGTCCATTCTCCTGCCTTTTTTTCAACAAAAATCTTCCAAATAATTTTTCTCCTTTCAGCTCCTCCGAAATGGGAATGTGTCGGCTGTACGCTAGCGGGGAGACCAGTGAAAACTGAAAACCGGACACATACGTTCCTTGCCCATTATGGCCATATGGCCTGGGAACGAAGAAGAAGAAGAAGACGCTCTTGTCCCTGTCTTTATGTGCCCCCGTCCGTATCTATCATGTGGTCCCCCCCCCCTGCCTGGGGTTAAGAATCAAGTCCATACTATTAGGGTTAGAGTGAGGAATAGGGTTAAGGTTAGGGTCAGGATTAGAGAGAAACGTAGCTCCAGACGGAGAGATATAATTACGGTACAGCGGATTCCTGAAAACTATAAAAAAAAAACCCACCGGATAACTCACGATAATTTTCTGGTCTCAGATTAATAATCCTTATGCTTAAAAGGTCTTTTCCCCCATGGGGATACCCGGGGGTCTTTGTAGTTCCCCCACCTTCTGGAAGTTCTGTGCTTGTAACTTCCTCTAATTTTTCATTCTCTTTGACTCTGCCTTTTCCCTTTGCTTTCTGTCATCTACAATCTTTCTGCCTTACCGGTCCATTCTCCTGCCCTCTTTTCAAGAAACACTTTCAAAAAGATTTCCTCCTGCTGAAGTCGGACATGCTGGGCCTAACTATTTCTTAGTTAGGCGCATAGCGGCAGCATGACACATCTGCGCTCATAATTGACAGTAAACTGTCTGAGCGATCGAAGAAGAAGAAGAAGAAAAAAGGTCTTTTTAACTCAAAATATTGGCTATCTCGAAATGAAATTTCACAGTCCCTTCAATTTTGACGTAAGCGATTTTCACTGTGTAAGACAGGGACGAGACTCTTGGAGATGGAGACAGGTGAATGTGTAGAACAGTAACACATAGAGAGAGGGTAATGTAGGGGACGGGGACACATAGAGAGGGACACATGGTGACAGGGTCACATGAGGGGGGAGGGGGGGCAGCGCGTCACTATCATGACTCTCCTATTGTAGCTGCAGAGTCCCACACCGTGTGACTGGCCTCCCATCCCTGAGATAGCCGGCCGCACCTCTCGCGTCATCAACTGACCCGTGAATGCCCACAGACTGGACTGGCTGAAGCCTAGAGACTGGACAGGCCCCCACGTTCCTGTGAGTCCCCACAGCATCTACAACCTAACCCCCCCACCCCCCACTACCCTTTGCCTCCAGATTTTTGCACCTCTGGACATTCCAGAACTTCATGATTTCCGCTTTTCAATGGAATTGAATAATTTGCGGGATTCAATAAAATAAAATAAAAAATGGAAATCTGAAGACAAACGATTTATAAAGGAAAAATAAATTTAAAAGGTTGCAAGGACAGAAAAGGGAAGGATTGTATTCTTTGCACACACAACAAAAGAATCTCAATGGACGTTCTACAATTTTGTAGGCAGCTTGTAAAATGATGCACTCTTGTATGAACGTTTCTCAAGAGCAGCCAGTTGAGCTGATAAAATAATATTCAGCTAAACGGGGTGTTCTTTTAATATCAGACCTGTTTACTCTACTCTTTTCGAGTAGTATTCTACTCAATTTGGATGTCTACTACTCTTCAAAAATTGAAAATAGTGCTCTTTAATTCTTGATTGCTACTCATTTTGAGTGAACCTTGTTTGCATTTTGCACCAAAACTACTCATTTCAGCTATCCGGACTACTCAAGACTTGTGGTCTGTAATATACTTTTTCTGTTTTCGCTAAATCCTCTACAAACCATTTTTGTTCTTGTGTATTTTGCATCATTGCCCAATCCTCAGTTTGCCCTGTGTGCTCTCTTACTAACCTAAGACGCAAGGGTTTGGTTGTATGTATTGTGTTTGTGTTTCAATTTAGGAAGAACCAATTACTGCACTAAATAATATTCACCCGTATCCTTCTTTATTACTGAGGCATTCTTTTCTGGCATTCTCTTGTAAAGATTCATCCCATCACAATGCCTGATTGCATTTTTGTAGTCCAGTTCTATAAGAACGGGACTACATTACGATGGGGACGAGGGCTGTGCGTTTCTTTGCTGTCTGTATGAATGTATTTATGTGTGTGTGTGTGTGTGGGTGCGTCTGCGTGTGACCAAATTGTGTGCTAGTCCATGACACCTAAACCACTACACCAATCGTAATGAAACTTGGTACAATGATTCATTAGGCCATGCAGATGCTGTCCATCATGTCAGATTCACAGAACGACAAGCCATGTCAACTTAATCCCAGTGAGAAAAATGTTGAATATTAAAAACCCCACTGATTATTTAAAAGAGAATGGGTGAATTTAAACCAAAGTAAGCATACTGATAAGTGTTTTTTTAATACTATTTTGTTGCAAAATATCTTATTTCTAAACAACGTTATACCAGTACAGTGGAACCTCCCTTATAGGACCTTAAAAAATCGTCCCAAATAAGGTCTTATAAGGGAGGGGTCTCATAAGGGAGGCAATTTTAAGGCAATGTCTCAGAGGGTAGGTCTTATATGGGAGGGAGTCTTATAATGGGAGGTCTTATAAGGGAGGTTCCACTGAACCAGAAATTATTAACCCTTTCACCACCAAAGTTGCATTTTAGCACCACTGATTATAATACGTATGTCACTAAAAGGCATCAAATTGGGGTCTATTATCCAAAGACCCTATTGTCTTAGTTTTGGGAAGTAAGGATAGACCTTATTTTATATGTCACAGAAGAATCCCCAATACTGCAGATGGATGTTATTCTTTACCCAGGTAAATTTCATGGACATTTTTGGCTGAAATATGGCTGGCAGTGAAAGGGTTAAGTCGCTGGGCTACTTTCTCACAACAGGCTTGCAAAGTAAAAAATCTCTTTAAAGATTTTTTTTTGGTTAAGTTATGGGTATTTTTGTGTTCTCTAACATCTCATCTTTCATATTTATAAAGGATAATCTTTATTATGGTCTCTAAATATACACAAAAAGTGCTTTAAAATGAGTAGACTTGTGCATTTTCTTCAGCTAGGCTAAACTTTAGACTGTGATTTCTCAAAATGGCAGACAGTCACCCTACCAACTTTGAAAGCTCATAACTCTAAAATGAAAAACCAGTTACAAGAATGGTTCTTATATCATTTGAAAGAGAATTGTCTGAAGTTTTTAACCGGACCATTGTCTCAGAATGGTCACCTTGACACTTAATGTCCCTTTCATGGTGCTGGGTCACATTAATAAAATGTTGCCCTAAAAAAAAAAGGCAGAATGATTTAACCCTTTCACCTCCAAAGTCGCATTTTAGCACCACAGTGATTTAACACCTATGTGACTAAAAGGCATCAAATTGGGGTCTATTATCCAAAGACCCTGTTGTCTTAGTTTTGGGAAGTAAGGATAGACCTTATTTTATATATGTCACAGGAGAATGCCCAATATTGCAGATCATTTTTTTTCTTTAGTTAAGTTTAATGGTATTTTTGGACTGAGAAATGGCTGGCGGACAAAGGGTTAAAACAAGATGTTTTGGGGTATTTATTAAGGTTGCTCAAAACATCACACGATACATAACGGAAGCAGTAACTCGCTACAGATGTTATAGGCAATACAGTCAAACCTCTATTATAAGACCCTCCGTTAGAAGACCTCTCATTTAAGACTGACTTTTTTTGAACGGATTAATGTAGCTTACTATATATCTTATGGATAGAACTGACCTCCGTTATAAGACCCCTACATTATAAGAACGATTTTTCCTGACTTTTTCGAAGTCTTGAGGGGGGCAGGGGGTGGATGCCTCGTGCCTCCATATGGGGAGCTGGACGACCCCGCCCCCTCCATGAGTCTCTCCCACGAGTCTCTCTTTTGTAAAATATAGTTCCTCCACCTTCTGGAAGTTCTGTGCTTTTAGCTTCCACTAATCTACCACTCTATTTGACTCTGCCTTTTCCCTTTGCTTTCTATCATTTGCTATCTTTCTGACTTATTCAGTTATTGGCCCATTCTCCTGCCTTTTCCCCCCAAAAAAATCTTCCAAATAATTTTTCTCCGTTGAGCTCTCCGAAATTGGAAAGTGTCAGCAGTACACAGCGGGGAGACCAGCGACAACTGAAAACCGGACACATACGTACCTTACCCATTATGGCCATATGGCCTGGGAGCGCAGAAGAAGGAAGTCTTAAAATAGTCTATAGAGATTTGACTGTATTTTCCATTTTATTTCCTGTGTTTGTGCTTTTGTTTCTGCCCTTCCAGTTCAGTTCTAGGTTTGCATAATTGCTTTTTTGTCCTTCTAAGATTGTATTAGAAGTGGGGTATCGCGCGGCGCTATATAAGTATCCTCTATTATTATTATTTATTTATTTTCCTTTTGTTTCAAGCAGGGGTGCAACTTTTCCTGGTATACAAGGATTTCCTGTTTTTGAATTTTACCAGAAAAGGAATTTCCTTCTTTTTTTTTAAAAATTTGTCAAACAAGATCTTTATGTGTCTACTGTATTTTTCAAACAGTTTAAAATAGGTATTTGTATAAATTGTGGAAAAAGCAAACTAAAATACCTTCATAAATCAATTTTGAGCTGCAGGGGGACATTACCCTAGGACCCCGGCCTTTCAGATTTTTTTTCATTTATCATTTAATCGTCCCGCAAAGCAAAACAAGGGGTCCCAGGGACTCCTTCACTTACAGTATAGAGGGTCCTAGAGGAGGGATAGGGGGTCCCAGTGGCATTGCGAATGATAAAAACAGTGCATCCCTGGGACCCCCTGCACATTCTTTTAGAGGGTCCTTTAGAATTCTAGTGCTTCATAGACCCCCAAATGGGGGTCCCTGGGAGCCCTGTGCACCCATGCTTCCAGACATATTTGACATTTTTGCCTCGTTTCCAATTGCAAATTGATCATTTCTGCCGTTTTTCAGTTACGTTCTGAGGGGACGTAGTTCAACGGCCGTCCAGTCCAGAGCCATGAACCAATGCAAGGGCCGTAACACTCACGTCAAAGCGCGCGGAGTGGTGTACCCCCGCACCACCGACGTGAAGCGTTTCCCCGTCCCCGATGACAAAGTGTCATGGGACGAGGCTTTGGAGGACTACGCGCCTGTGGACTACACTGCGCCGGCCGTGCTGAATAAACCCGTGTGGGCCGATCCTGAAGTGAGGCCGACGCATATAGAGTGAGTTTGTGTGTGTGTGTGTGTGTGAATTTTTTTTTGTGTGTGTGTGTGTGAATGAAAGACCTCAGGAGAGCTCACGAAATAGGAATTTATCGGTACATTCTCGTCAGATTCTGGGGCCCCCCCCCCAAGCAGATTACTGCCCCTACACCCCGCTGAGGACTAAGAGGCCCCTGGACCCCCGCCTTTTCCTTATTTTTTTAACCCTTTTACCGCCAGCCATTTTTTCAGCCCCCAAATACCATTAAACTTAACTGGGTAGAGAGAACAAACTAACTGCAATACTGGGAATTCCTCTGTGACATGTATGTATAACATTAGGCCTGTCCTTACCTCCCAAATTTAAGAAAATAGGCTCTTTGGACAACAGGCCCTGATTTGATGCCTTTTAGTGACATGGACGTTAAACCGTTCTGGTGCATGAATTGTTGGCGGTGAAGTGGCTCAAATCTGTCACTTTCACCCATGCAGTAAGCAGAGGGAAAAGGCAGAGTCAAACAGAATGTGACAGGTTAGAGGAAATTACAAGCACAGAAGGTGGAACTATTTGTACAAAAGATCCCCCACCTCCCCCTGGTATCCCCATGGGGGAAAACATTGATACTTCTTCTTCTTCTTCTTCTGCGTTCCCAGGCCATAATGGGTAAGGTACGTATGTGTCTGGTTTTCAGTTTTCACTGGTCTCCCCGCTGCGTACAGCCGACACATTCCGGATTTCGGAGGAGCTCAAAGGAGAAAAATTATTTGGAAGATTTTTGTTGTAAAAAAGCAGGAGAATGGGCCAATAAGTCAGAAAGATAGTAGATGACAGAAAGCAAAGGGAAAAGGCAGAGTCAAAGAGTAGAGGAAGTTACAAGCAGATTAGAGGAAGTTACAAGCACAGAACTTCCAGAAGGTGGGGGAACTATTTTTACGAAAGACCCTCCCGGTATCCCCATGGGGAGATAAACGTTAATACAGTGGAACCTCCCTTATAAGACCTTCAAAAATCATCCAAAATGAGGTCTTATAAGGGAGGGGTCTTATATGGGAGGTAATTTTAATACTTGCAAAGAAGGACAATGTCTCAAAGAAGTAGGTCTTATATGGGAGGGAGTCTTATAAGGGAGGTTCCACTGTACAACTCTTGTCATCCTTTTTGTTTGTGGCACAAGCCACAAACCTATAACTCACTTTGTTGGTCTGTCGGTCCAAAATTGTCGCACATATTGTAAAAGAGAAAGAAAAATACAGACAGAAAAAAAATACTTGGGCATAAAGTAACATTTCAGTTGTCATATCTACAGTCCTTAGGTATGGAAAGAATTGTATGCTGAACAGAGCACATGAATCTTCATTTTAAAGCGTACAAAATAATAAACATACGTAATACAGACACTGCAACAGACACGACGAGTATGCGGTGCTTATTTCGATGAGTATAAGTAGGATAAATAGTTTTAAATGTTTTCCAAAAGATATAAAAAGTTACGAAATGGTGCAGAGATAACATTCTGGTTTACAGATTAAAATTATTGAAAAGCCAGGGGAGGCGACTCAGTGTATGTAATGATTGGAGTGGTAAAAATAGACCGCTGGGCTGCAGTCTTGTGGAGTGAAAGTGTTTGATCAAAAATTGTGTGTGTGAAGAGCATAATGTAAATGCGCTCGGCGATGCCCTTGTTTGTGGTTCAAATAGTCGCGTGCCACAAACGATTGCGAATCCGCGCTTGTTTTTCTATATCAGGCCCGAGCAGCAGCAGCAGGGTGTAGCCTCCAAGTCTCCCAAGTGGAACAGCGTGGACGGGAAAATCAACAGGAAAAGCCACACCGGAAACTACCACCTGGATGACACTGGCTGCCCCAGGTAACTTTTCGCCTGTCTGCGTGTTGCGTTTTGTCTGATTACCGTACTTTTCGGGTTATAAGGCGATATTTTTTCTCCAATTTTGACCTCTGCGCCTAATAAACGAGGACACCCTATTAGTGAACAAAATCGTGAGAAGAGAGGCAATGATTGCCGTGTTCAGTATTGTGAGTCAGACATCGAAAGTGGTCACGAGTCGCTGATGCGACGAATACTCATGTTAAAATGCTTCAAAATCCTTATTATCATCCGAGATACCGTCCAACAGATGCCATAGCCCTTCATTGGATGCAAAAAGCATCATTGTAGAGCTTAAAATGCCATAATTCTGTCAGTTTTCGCGAAGAAAAGTCCAAACATAGCAACAGGAAGCAGCACAAACGGAAGTTTGATTATTTGAAAGGGGAGCCAACTCTCGTTTATGACAGCAGTAATGGCAGTCGGTAAGCGTTTACAGGACGCGTACAGGATTCAAAGTTTGACTTTCTTTTGCGATGCACCTTATAAACGAGGGCGCCTTTTGCTTTAATGTTTTCAGATTTTTTTTTTAATTTGCCTTATTCGCCTTATACTTAGCAGCGCCTAATGATCTGAAAAATACAGTAACTGTTTGTTTTTTATTTGTCAGTAGAAATCTTGTCTTCTTCTTCTGCGTTCCCGGGGCATAAGGCCACAATGCGTACGTTTGTGTTTATATTCCTTCCTGCCTGCAACGCACAACGCTGTATAGTTGTCCGGAGGGACAGCTCAGCGTCAATCAGATTCAGACATTAAAAATTAGCCCCTTCGCTGCCGCCTACTACTTGCGCACGCGCCGCCGATTTTTTAACACGGCAATATCGCTACTTAGCGGCGATGTATATATACGTCGGTGGCAAGTACTGAAGCGCTATAGAGGATGTATATATACGTCGTGGGCAGCGAAGGGGTTAAAATAAAAATGCTATTGGTTTAAATGCGCTCATAGAATGATTACCATTTTCTCCCGTTTCAGGAACCCTGTTGGTCGCACTGGTGTGGTGGGTAGGGGTTTGCTGGGTCGGTGGGGTCCGAACCATGCGGCAGACCCCATTGTCACCAGGTGAGTCTCTCCAAAAATCCTCCGAAGTCGGAGTGTGGCTGCCCATGTGGTGGTGGTGGGGGTAATCGAAAATGGTCACTACATACGTAATGCGTTCTCCTGATGATGATGATTATGATGGTGAGATTAGCGTCCAATCGGTCAGAGACCCTTATGGACGGTAAGTGTTCTCTCCTCCCTGGCTGGTGCATTTGTACCATAGTGTTCAAGTGCTTCGGCCGTTGGGATGATCCCTGAGTCTTTTAGCCAGGGTACGACAACAACGACAACAAACAAACAAGGTGATTGTCTTCTTCTTCTTCGTTTGCTCAGTTTTCCAGTCGCATGAGCACAGATACGTCATGCTGCCGTTATGCGCTTAACTAAAGAAATAGGCCCAGCAAGTCCGACTTCTGGACTGGAAGAAAAGAACGATAATTTCTCTGTTTTCCTCTGGCAGTGAAGGGGTTAAACTGTTTTTGTTTGTTTTTTCTTAATATATGAGTGGTTATTAATAATGAAACACTTCCTGAATCAATACTTCACTGTTTGTGATCTTTTTTTCTTCAGATGGAAGCGTGAAGCTAAAGGGGAGAAGGTGCTGAGGGACGGCCAGCCGGTGCTGCAGTTTATCGCTGTGCAGCGAAGAGACAACAACGAGTGGGCCATTCCTGGGGTGAGCTTCAGACAGGGGGGTAGGGGAGATGGATGGGGAGGGAGATGGATGGGGAGGGAGGTGGATTGGGAGGGGGGGAGAGAAGGGGAAGCCGTGCAGCGAAGAGACAACAACGACAGGGAGGTAGGGAGGTGGATGGATGGGGAGGGAGATGGATGGGGAAGCCGTGCAGCAAAGGGACAACAACGAGTGGGCCATTCCAGGGGTGAGCTTGAGACAGGGAGGGAGGTGGATGGGGAGGGAGGTGGATGGGGAGGGAGGTGGATGGGGAGGGAGGTGGATGGGGAGGGAGGTGGATGGGGAGGGAGGTGGATGGGGAGGGAGGTGGATGGGGAGGGAGATGGATGGGGAGGGAGATGGATGGGGAGGGAGATGGATGGGGAGGGAGATGGATGGGGAGGGGGTGGAGGGGAGGGGGAGGGAGGTGGATGGGGAGGGAGGTGGATGGGGGGGAGGGAGGTGGATGGGGAGGGAGGGGAGGTGGATGGGGAGGAGGTGGTGGATGGGGAGGGAGGTGGATGGGGAGGGAGGTGGATGGGGAGGGAGGTGGATGGGGAGGGAGGTGGATGGGGAGGGAGGTGGATGGGGAGGGAGGTGGATGGGGAGGGAGGTGGATGGGGAGGGAGGTGGATGGGGAGGGAGGTGGATGGGGAGGGAGGTGGATGGGGAGGGAGGTGGATGGGGAGGGAGGTGGATGGGGAGGGAGGTGGATGGGGAGGGAGGTGGATGGGGAGGGAGGTGGATGGGGAGGGAGGTGGATGGGGAAGCTGTGCAGCGAAGGGACATTCCAGGGGTGAGCTTCAGATGGCAGTCAGGGGGTTAGGGCTTAACTTACAACAACAACAAAAGGCTTCATTTTCAGGAGGCTTTGTCCCCTGACACACGCTTTTCATCTTTTTTCATGATTCCTCGTTCCCATGCCTGAACGTCACTGAACCGTGGAAAAACTTGGGATAAATTTTTTCTCTCGTTCATTTTTTCAGGGCATGGTGGATGCAGGGGAGGTAATCACCATGACGATCAAGCGAGAGTTCGGGGAGGAGGCGCTTAACTCCCTTGAAGCCACCCCGGAAGAGAAGAAGATGATTGAGAAGCACATCAATGATTTGTTCTCCAAGGGAGTGGAGGTCAGGACAGTTAGTGATTTAACAAAGGAATGTTGAAATTGGTAAAAAAAAAAAAAAAAAAAAAAAAAAAAAATGCTTCCAAATCATCATAGGCATTTTGACATTGTTTTGTTGATCTGTTTAAACCAAGCCGGGCTCCCCATTTTGTTTGACTATAGAGGGTATTTTCACCGCCAGGAAGCAGCTATATAGGTTTGGGGTCACGTAAACATTGACCTTCACCTTGGGTAATTCTACAAAGACACACAAAGCTGTGCAGTGTGTGTGTGTGCATTGACATTGTGTATCTGTCAAGAGATTGAAATGCTAAATAACAAAACATAGAAGGCTGACAATATATCTAGCTTTCAAAGGAAATACAACTAACTGTCACACACATGCACGCACACGCACACGCACACACGCACACACACACACACACACACACACACACACACACACACACACACACACTCACTCAGATGCTTGGTTCCAACACTAACAGGCTAAATGACTCGGCAGCACTTATCAACTCGCCACTGATAGGGCATCGGAAAGAAAGGGTCTTCGTTTTCTGACAGGGTTCGTACAGATCTGTGTTCAATTCAAAAAATTCCAGGACTTTTTGTCCAGGACTTTTCCAGGACCAGTTTAAAATTAAATTTCAAGGACTCAATCTATTTATACCAGTCAATGTCGGTTTCGTTCCCGCCTGAGCTCCCCCTGTGTTGCTTGTACTTCTGGCCTTGACAATGGCTTTTTACAGCACTCTCGCCCATGCTTATAATCGATGTCAAAGTTCTTTTATGCATACTGTGCAAAATTAGCTTTCAGTTTTGAACCATCGTGTTGACGGAGCTAACCAACTCTGATATTTCTTTTGTCTTAGCAGCCAAACATCAGAATTTGTTGAAAATGCAGTCTCACTTTTACTGATAAAACTGTGAGACAGTACGAGTAAAGGGAAGTAACTTAGATCACGGCACGTAGGCAGCTGGTTTATAATACGTCGGCTATGATCGCGATATCGTTGTATGACCATGAAGTTTTAGCTTTTTTCACGCACAGAATGCGTTTTTTCACCCTTTACGAATTTAGCTTTTGACGCACATTTCAATAGAATTTTGTGGAGGACAGAAGTTTTGACTTCCCTGATGGATTGAGCACAGAATGCGTTGTTTCACCCTTAGTACAAGTTTTAATGCTTCTGAAACATTTCCACAGACGTTGTTTCACCCTTAGTACGAAGTTTTAATGCTTCCCTGACGCACATTTCACGCACAGAATGCGTTGTTTCACCCCTGGAAAAGGCCATGTCAACATTTCACGCACAGACTTGTTTCACCCTTAGTAGAAGACCCTGACGCACATTTCACGCACAGAACCCTGTTTCACCCTTAGTACTTTTAATGCTTCCCTGACGCACATTTCACGCACAGACGCACAGAATGCGTTGTTTCACCCTTAGTACGAAGTTTTAATGCCTACACACATTTCACGCACAGAGGTTGTTTCACCCTTAGTGAAGTTTTAATGCTTCTACGCATTTCACGGTCTCACTAGGAGCCCTGCCAAGAAAGTCTTACTATTAAAGCTGTGAGGCAGCAGACGAGTTGACTGCAACACGCAGGTGGATGGTTTTTAATACGTCGGCTACCCTCCATCGCTAATTTGAATGCGTTGTTTCACCCTTAATACAAAGTTTTAATGCGTCTCTGACGCACATTTCACGCACAGACGCACAGAATCAGGAGCCCTGCCAAGAAAGTCTTGAAGCAAGGGGTAATAAGGGTTGAATTATTTGCATGACAAAAAACATTTACAAAAACGTAATTGTGTGCGTTTTGTTTTTTGAGTCAGGGTTTTTATGTAGCTATATATGTACACAAGCAATGCATGGAATCTGGATGCTTTTTAATATTATGATTGGTTGATTAATTGATGGCTTCATTCGTTACTTGCTCTTGTTTGGTTGATGAATTGTCGAGTGTTGTGTTCGTCCAGATCTACCGTGGCTACGTGGACGATCCTCGCAACACGGACAACTCGTGGATGGAGACCATCGCCATGAATTTCCACGACGATGTTGGCGATAGCGTGGCCAACTTTAAACTCACCGCCGGTGAGAAGTTGCTCTTTTTTGTCCTTTGCCCCAGATTACACTGGGCAAAGGAGTATAATTGTTTTCCGGGTTTTTTTCTTTTCTTTTTTTTCTTTTGGTTTAAACAAATTTTTATTTAAAATCACATACTAAAGCAGCAACATAAACAAATGAGAACGAGCACAACAAGCTTAAAGCTTATACAAGGCGCTCAAACACAAGTAGATTATACAATATTGGCTGCCACAAGTAATAAGAGACTGGAGCAGAACATGATAATGAAAATGATGGCATACAAAATGTGCACAACAAGCAAGCAACAACAAGAACATAGAAATTGAACTTGAAATTGAGGGGACGAGAGGCTGTCCAGGCTAAATCTTGTGAACCGCTGGATGGAATCACTTCAAATTTTGTGTAGTACACTACACGGAATGTCCCATTGCAAAAAAATATAACTGCGGTGACCTTGACCTTGAAAACGTAAATTTCTTTCTTGTGGCCATGTCTTTCACATTGTCGGACTGCTGATGTTCAAATTTGGTACATGGATGCATTGGGCTGTGGTAATTCCGAATATTGGGTACCAGTCACCTCTGTGGGGATGGATTCCCGGGGGGAAATCTTTCAGTGCAGATAGTTCCCCCACCTTCTGGCAGTTCTGTGCTAGCAATTTCCTCTAAATCTATCATGCGTTGGATAGAAGCACAGCTGTATGAAGCTGTGCACCAGTCACGTTAGAGGTAGAAGATAAACACAACTCAACATCATCAAGGCTTCTGATCTTTTAGGTATTAGGTACTTTATAGTCACAGAGGCGTCTGTGAAATTCAGGTTGCTCCCACATAGAGAGTGCGTCGCAGCCAGAGGCACGCCACCCCTTTTTTTTCCATGCGATTTTTGTGTGACTGATGAGGGGATGGGTGAGTGGGGGGTACATTTTGACCAAATAATTTTTTCATTGCCACTGAGTTTTAGCGTATCCTAAGTGCATGGGCACATGGGTCCTCGGTTTATCGTTTCATCCGAAAGACTCCACGTTCAGACCGTAAGGCCTAGTGCAAAGTGAGAGGAAAAAATCCCCTGTACCCAGGTTCGAACTGGGGTTTACTTGACACGAAGCGAACGCGCTACCACTGTGCCACTCTACACCTTTTTCCACTCTTAAGGGGTACGCTCACCCCCTGTTTATAATTTTAACGGGTATTTTTACCCCCAGTTGCAAATTTTAAGAAGTAAAGGCGAAAGCTTGGGAGAAGCTCCCATCCCCTGCAAATCCCCACCCCATCATGCGCAATGAGCTTTCAATGATTTGGTCTTTCTGCGTGAACTGATCCAGTAGAATTTTAGATCTAGTCTAGACAGCTTGTGGCAGAAAGACCTAGCAGACGATTGAAATATGCAGAATGTCATTAACTTACTGATATAAGTAACGGTTGTGTTCACGCGTGCGTCATCATTTTAATGCCGTCATCTCACCCCCCCTAAATGAGATTTGAAAGGGTAAAATCACGCAGTTTCAGATACTAGGGGGGTGATTTGAGAGCTCTAGTGTGTAACCACGCACCGTCTGTACATTTTCAGAAGCCCTGATCATGTAGTAGTAGGTACTTTATAGTCACAGAGGCGTTTCTGTGAAATTCGGGTTGCTCCCACCTGGAGAGAACGTCGCAGCCAGAGGCGCGCCACCCTTTTTTTTTTGCATGCGATTTTTGTGTGACTGATGAGGAAGGAAAGTGTGGGGTGGGGGGGTAAATTTTGACCAAATATCAACTTTTTCGTTGCCACTTTGTTTTTAACGTGTGCTAAGTTCATGGGCACATGGGACCTCGGTTTATCGTCTCATCCGAAAGACTCCATGTTCAGACCATAAGGCCTAGTGCAAAGTGAGAGGAAAAATCCCCTGTACCCAGGTTCGAACTCGGGTTTACTTGACCCGAAGCGAACGCGCTACCTCTGTGCCACTCTACACTAATCATTAATGTCAACAGGTGATGATGCCATGGGCGTTCAGTGGATGGACTTGAACAGTTCTATGAAGCTCTACGCCAGTCACGTCGACTTCCTGGAAGAAACTGCCAGAAAACAAAATGCCAGCTGGTAAAAAACACAAAAAACAACGCACCATCGAAATTTTTAACTTTGTCTGCTCACCGTAACAATGTCTGCTGCTGACTTTTTTTTCTATTTATTTAGGAAACGTTTATGGCGCATTACCTTAAAGGTGGACCCTGATGGATGAGTTTTTGCAAGAAACACGTCGAGATCACCAGAAAGACAGCCTTTTCAAGGATCGGAACACTCACTTTGCTCTGGTTTCCTAGAAATTAAACCGTCAAAATGGCGATTCCTCCTTGGCGGAGATGTCGGAGAGAGTAGCCATTTTGGATGGGGTGGGTGGAGGACACTCATTGTGGTTGAAGCGTTTTATTTTTATGTCGTGAATTTTTAAAAAAAATTGAGCTATTTTCTTTGTTGTGAGCGAAACTCCTTTGGGTAAACTGTTTAAAATTTTAAAAATAAAAAAATAAAAAGGCTTGTATTGTGAACATTTTGTGCAAACGATTTGGCGGCCATTATAAAAGAGACGGCACACGCCTTCTGTTTGGGTGAAAGAATTTGACTTCCAGCACCTCCGCCAAGGAGGAATCGCCGATTTGACGGTTTGATTTCTAGGAAACCAGAGCAAAGTGAGTGTTGCAATCTCTGTAAAGGGTGTTTTCCTGGTGATGTCAACGTGTTTCTTACAAAAACTCATCCGTCAGGGTGCCCCTTTGATGCTCAATGCGCTTTTTTTCCCTCCTGCCCTGTCACTGCTGTTGTGAGGAGTTAGTTACATGCAATCTTCCCTTCATATTTTATTAATGTTAATTTCGTATTTCTGCGGAGGGTCCGTTATCAAGTGCGTTTCGTATTTCAGTCGATAATCGAATATATACATACATTTGTGGTTGATAATGGAGTGAACATTTGCGTTTTTGGATCGATTACTTTGTGCACTGAGAAAAGTGGAGGGTGGGCGAGAGAGGAAGTGCGTTGCATAATAGATTCGTAATCATCATCATCATCATCATCGTGTATGCTAATTCTGTATTTCGCTTGGGATTAAGAGTCGTAGACATTTTGTATTTTGTCATAATCACGAACAGTTTTGAGAGGAAGAAGGTGGGTGCATGACTGTGTAGTAGGAACCATTATCGTAACATTTTCGTTGTGTTTGATTAATTACTATTAATTAACGTGATTACAAATGTGATGGCCGATGTCCTTTTTTGTGTGTTTATCCCTGTAGTAAGAACAGATAACTTCCTGACGGAAAATGCAAAGTGTTTTCAGATAACTTACTGATGGAAAATGCAAAGTGTTTTCAGATAACTTACTGATGGAAAATGCAAAGTGTTTTCAGATAACTTACTGATGGAAAATGCAAAGTGTTTTCAGATAACTTACTGATGGAAAATGCAAAGTGTTTTCAGATAACTTACTGATGGAAAATGCAAAGTATTGAGGTGGGTTTTTCTCCATGTCACTACATTATTCCTTGTAAAACTATGACATGGATGGATATTTTAAGAAATGATTAATTGCTATTTTGGCCACTGCAATGAATACCTTTTGCAAGAGTAAATGCCCTTGGTGGGTGGGCGAAGATGCTAGAGTACTGACCAAACAAGGGAATAACTCTCACCAATAAACCCTATTTAAGGCCACTGAATGGCTGACTTTTGTTGCAAGAGTGAATGCCCTTTTGGATACTGACCAACAAGGGCTTAACTCTTGCCGTTAGGGGGCGTTAATAACCTCAGTTGCAGTGGCCAATAGGTAGGGTTTACGTTAGTTGATAGAATCGTGGTTATCAGAAACATTCTTGTAAACGGTCCACTGTGAAACTTTCAGGTTACTCTAATGTTAGTCAAACTTTAGAAATATATTGGGAAAAATGTTGATATGCATGCAGGGGGGGGGGGGGGGTAGTACCGTATTTTCCGGGCTATAAGCCGCTACTTTTTTCTTCAACTTTGACCCCTGCGGCTAAAACAACGATTGCGGCTAATTTGTGAATATTTCCCCTTCCGTATTTTGGGCTGGTCGTCAACTCCAGCATGTGCGTGTTGACATCGTCAATCTTGGTAAAAACGAACCGTTCTCATGCCGAAACTGAAGAATTTAATCAGCGATATCACGATCTGACCACTAAATTTCACCACTTTTATGCACACTGTCATCACTGAGCAGTTTATGATCAAAGTTTGAACTGAAACAGTCGCGATCGTGTCGATCTTTACGAACTCTGTGCACACGTAAATGCGAAGTCAACTTCCAAGTTGAAACTAGGTGATCGGTCTCACTCCATAAGCTGGAACTCAGTGAAGAGTCTCACTTTACAAAAAAGAGTTAAAAAGCAGCTCCTTTCCGTTATGAAACTGCGCCATTTTGTCAGCCGAGTTGTATGCGCTGTAAAAGATTCGTGTGTGCAAACTGTGACTGAAAATGAACTGCCAGTGCGTTACTTTGTCATGTTTTGTGTTGTGTTGTGTCGTTGTGCAGAATCCAGTATTTGTTAGGTCCGTTATGGCGAAGATTAGGTCTGTACTGTTATGTGTAGTCCGTGTGCGAGTGCAACACGGGCCGTCGAAGTTACAGTGGCTTTCGATCACGAGTTCGTCTGCCCGTCTTCTCAGGTTCGTTTTTCTTTTTCAGTCTCTTGCGGCCTAGACGCTGAACGCGGCTTTATCGTTGTTGTTTTTCTCCAGAATTTTAATAAAATTCAGGGGGTGAGGCTTAGACGATGCGCTTTTAGTCCGGAGAATACGGTAATTGCAGAATGATTGTGGCACATTGTCATGTATGTAAGTATGTATGTATGTCAAAACAGCATTTTATTTTCTTGATTCGTGTGATCTTCACAAAGGGATGCTTCACAAATAAGAGAGCGATCTCCTTGTGGCTGCACACGTGACGGGGTAATCCAAAACGGCCACACACACGTAATGTTCTCGTCCCTAGCTGGTGCATTTGTACCATAGTTTTCAAGTGCTTCGGCTGTTGGGATGATCCCTGGAGTCTTTTAGCCAGGATACGTCAACAACAACAGTGCTTCGGCTGTTGGGATGATCCCTGGAGTCTTTTAGCCAGGATACGTCAACAACAACAACAAAAGAGAGCGAGAAAAATCATGTTGCAGCCTTTAGGTTCGTTTTAATTTTCATCCACTTTCTCCATTCGTTACGAATGTTTGGTATTTGTATTGGTATATTCTAGTCACAGAGACTTATCTCGGTGAAATTCGGGCTGCTCTCCCCCGGAGAGCGCGTCGCCGCAAGTGCAGCGCCTACCCAATTAAACTTTTTTCTTGGTGTGGGCACACTTGGAAAACCTAGCTATCAATTTGGCCATACCAGGCAGCAGGATTTCTCCCTGCTCTTACCGACTTTCAACTGCTGTGCGATTTTTACGTGCGTCAGACTAGCTTTAAGTCCCCATCCGAAGGACTGGACGTTCAGTTCGATTTCGCTGTCAAATTAGAAAGAAAGGGCGGTGGGCGGGATTCGAACCCGGGTCACTCACGCTGCAGTCACGCATTATGTCTCAGCCACTCTGCCACCTTTCTCCCTGTTGATCTTGTGAAAGTTTTTACATCTGAGCATTTAAAGGCCTACTTTTTAAAGGAATGAAATGTTGACTTAGCCCGTGTTCCGTGTGAGGGGATTCAGTTCATTTAGTTTTCCAATCGTCTCGTGTTAGAAAACCAGGTCAGGTTTTATTATTTTTAAAAAGCGTCGCTGTCGTGATCACACACACACACACAAAAAAAAGAACCTGTCTTGTCCTTGTTTTTGTTTCTAAGCAAAGTTGGTATTCAACCAGCCCAAGATGTTGTTAAACTGTGTGTGTGCGTGTGTCTCCGACGTTTCCTGTGTTGTTATGTGTTTAAAGTTTGTCGATTTTGAAATACGTTTGTGTGTCACATGACTCATTCTCTTTTGGGGATATTGCGACAGTTGCTGATATTACTGTGGGACCGTGAACCCCCCGGGGGAATACCGGGGGGTCTTTTGTATAAATAGTTCCACCACCTTCTGGAAGTTCTGTGTTTGTAGCTTCCTCTAATCTGTCTCTCTTTGACTCTGCCTTTTCCCTTTGCTTGCTGTCATCTACTATCTTTCTGCCTTACCCGGTCCATTCTCCTGCCTCTTTTCAAGAAACGCTTTCAGAAAGATTTCCACCTCCAGCCGAAGTCGGACTTGCTGGGCCTATTTCTTAGGCGCATAACGGCAACATGACGCATCTGCGCTCATAATTGACCAAAAACTGCCTGAGCGATCGAGGAAGAATATGACCGTGAAGTGTCAGAGCATGTTAGTTTTGTTGTTTTGTATAATCCAGTTAAACTTTGAAGCAAGATGGGTTTCGTTTTTATTTGTGTGTGGTTGGTTTTTTAATAAAAGGCAAATTAAATTAATAGTTTTGATGTTATAGTTACTGATGTCATTCCATTCATTTAAGGGTATGATGGTTGAAATCGTGATTTTAAAAACTATTTTGTCCCCCCCCCCCCCCCCTTTTTTTAGTTGTGATATTACTTCTTTTTTTTAAATCTCTATTTGGTTCTATCTTTATTTTTTTGTATTTCTAAAAGTGTCTAAAATTACAATTTTGTTGTTGTTTGAACTGTTACAATTTTGGAGACTTCATTCCTTGGATTTTCCACACGTTTGTAAGTGACATTTCAGAATGTTTCTACTTTAGAAAAACGAAAAGCAAGTTTCCATCTTATTGTATACAAAAGATCATAATTATAATTTAAAAAATCCCTATTATAGGGGGGGTTTGCATTGAATTTTCATGAGGTTAATTTTTGCGTAGGTTTATATGCCAGACTTATTAATGAATTTCTTTTATGCGTTAATTGTTATATTATTATGTGTATGATTAGTGCATTTGGTGGTAAAGGGTCGTTTATATTAACTAATAAGTTTTTGGTGTGTACGCAGAGACAGTTCAGAGATAAAGTTTTACTGTTTTTGAGACTTTGCGACATGACTTGATCTAAGAACTAATCCCATCATGACGTTTTAGTGTGCGAGGGTGGGTTTTTTTTGCATGGTAGCTAACTTTGTTCAAACTGAAGTGTAACACAAAACACATGTGTAGAACATTTTCACTTCAATCAGTTACGGAATAAACTTTATTATACAATATGAAAAATATCTTCTCCTTTTTTTAATGTGTGCTTGTGTTTCTCTATACTATGTGTGTGTGTGTGTGTGTGGGTGTCCACTGGTATGCGTTTTGTGTATGTTTGCACATATGTGTGTGTTTGCACTTCAGTTGAACTTCTGTTAACTTTTAAGTGATATTATTATATGCGTGTGTGTGTGTGTGTGTGTGCAAGAGCATGTGTGTGCGAATATGTGTTTGTATGTGTGTGTCCACTGGCATGCGTTTTGTGTATGCCTGTGTTTGCACATATATACGTTTGTACTTCAATTGAACTTCTGTTAAGTTTAAGTTTACCTCCGTCAGCGACCGACCCTCTCTGCTTTCAAATCTAACCTCAAAACCCACCTGTTTCCCCCCCCCCCCCCCCCCCCCCCCTTGCCATTGAGCTCCACTCTCTTTCTGTTCTCTCTTGCCTTTAGGTCTGTTTCTGCTGTATACCATTTATGTCATACGTGCATGTTCGCTTTGTATTGCATTTTTGTTTGAATGCGTTATGAATGCTAACGTGTGTGTGTGCTTTGATTTAACACTTTCACCGCCAGCCATATTTCAGCCCAAAATCCATCTGCAGTGTTGGGGATTCTTCTGTGCCATAAATAAAATAAGGTCTATCCTTACTTCCCAAAACTAAGACAATAGGGTCTTTGGATAATAGACCCCAATTCGATGCCTTTTAGTGACACAGGTGTTATTATCACTGTGGTGCTAAAATGCGACTTCGGCGGTGAAAGGGTTAATATAAAAAAAACACGGTCACACACGTAATGTTCTCATCCGTAGCTGATGCACTTGTACCATAGTGTTCTAGCGCTTCCGCTGTCGGGATGATCCCTGGAGTCTTTTAGCCAGGGTAAGCCAACAACAACAACAAATACTCTTCACAGACACACCAACAACAGTATACAGTGGAGTACACTTAAATGGAAGTTCAGTTTAACGTCGCGTATCGGCTTTCGCCATGTGAGTCAGAACTTCGCAGCGACTAGGCTACCCGATCCCTAGGATCGGTAGTTGTCCCTTTAACACAAAGCTGGATAACAATCGGTAGTTGTCCCTTTAACACAAAGCTGGATAGCAATCGGTAGTTGTCCCTTTAACACAAAGCTGGATAACAATCGGTAGTTGTCCCTTTAACACAAAGCTGGATAACAATCGGTAGTTGTCCCTTTAACACAAAGCTGGATAACAATCGGTAGTTGTCCCTTTAACACAAAGCTGGATAGCAATCGGTAGTTGTCCCTTTAACACAAAGCTGGATAACAATCGGTAGTTGTCCCTTTAACACAAAGCTGGATAACAATCGGTAGTTGTCCCTTTAACACAAAGCTGGATAACAATCGGTAGTTGTCCCTTTAACACAAAGCTGGATAACAATCGGTAGTTGTCCCTTTAACACAAAGCTGGATAACAATCGGTAGTTGTCCCTTTAACACAAAGCTGGATAACAATCGGTAGCTGTCCCTTTAACACAAAGCTGGATAACACAAAATGTTGATCAACACACAAAGATCTGTTTGAACAGACGAAACCCCTCTATATTATTACATAAAAAAAAGATTGTTTATCACACAGATATTCTTCTCAGCACAACATGAAATGTGGTTAACGCACAAACAAAAACTTGGTCCGATTGTTATTTATTGTACTACAGTTTGCATTGATAGCACCAAACGAAGCTGGAGCCACCAAATATTATATAAATATTAATCTACTGTGCCATGTGCTAGTCAGGAAGATGAAAGTCGGAAGGTATGAACTGGCGGCAGTCCTGCACAAAGTGTGTCGTCTGCAGCACTACGGCTCAATCAGTAAGCAGAACTTCAGTTTCACATTTTTGGACCGCGATTTTGCTGAAAATGCTTCACACAAACAATGGTTAACACACACACAAAAATCTTTGTCCCCTGAATTTCGTGTTAAGAGTAGTCCACTGTAATGTCCCTGCGAAAGGTACAACTAAAAATCTAACACTCTGTGGTCATTTCTTTCTTTGATGAAAAAAACCCAAACGAACGCCCACGTTGTTGCTGGTGATATATTTCGGAACTTTACATCCCTTTGTCAAACCCAATCATGGTTGATTTCCTTTCTTTCTTTCTCTCTCTCTTTCTGTATTGTTCAGAAAACTACATATCGTCGGTGACATTCACAAACCTCATATCTCAATGTTGGTAGTTTTGAGAAAAACGAATTTAACTGTTTTAAAAAGTAACTGCGCTGGCCACAATTGATTAACTATGATGAATATGTTGTTTGAGATATTGCGAGTTAGGTCCTGCATTCTGTTAAAATTACTGAAAACATGGTTTTTTTAGACTTGAAAAGAATGAAGATACGAGGTTTGTCCTTAACTAGATCTGAATTTGGGACTTATGAGTTTTTCTTCTATGTTCACAATCTCGTTTACCCCAGATAGAAAGTCGTTAGAGATACGAGCTTTTGGTGGAAGGTGGCGGGAAAAATGAAAAGAACTGACTATGTATCTAACTCAAACCCCCCCAAAATCGAGATACGAGGTTTGTGAATGTCACCGACGATATGCTCAACTGATTTTTAGCGTACACCAAACCTGCCGGACCATGAATACATAAAATAATTACAACACGAAACGAGGTAAAATGGCACAAATTTTAACTGAAAGTCAATGAATATCAAAGAAGTAAATAAATACAGTGGAACCTCCCTTATATTGAACCTTCAAAAATCATCCAAAATGAGGTCTTATAAGGGAGGTAATTTTGATACTTACAAAGAAGGGCAATGTCTCAGAGAAGTAGGTCTTATATGGGAGGGAGTCTTGTAATGGGAGGTCTTAAAGGGAGGGAGTCTTGTAATGGGAGGTCTTATAAGGGAGGGAGTCTTGTAATGGGAGGTCTTATAAGGGAGGTCATATTTTGATACTTACAAAGAAGGGCAATGTCTCAGAGAAGTAGGTCTTATATGGGAGGGAGTCTTGTAATGGGAGGTCTTATAAGGGAGGTCATATTTTGATACTTACAAAGGGCAATGTCTCAGAGAAGTAGGTCTTATGTGGGAGGGAGTCTTGTAATGGGAGGTCTTACAAGGGAGGGAGTCTTGTAATGGGAGGTCTTATAAGGGAGGGAGTCTTGTAATGGGAGGTCTTATGAGGGAGGGAGTCTTGTAATGGGAGGTCTTACAAGGGAGGGAGTCTTGTAATGGGAGGTCTTATGTGGGAGGGAGTCTTGTAATGGGAGGTCTTACAAGGGAGGGAGTCTTATAAGGGAGGTTCCACTGCACAATGGACAGAAGGAAAATAAAACAAAGATAAATGCGACAAACCACATGATGCTTAGAATGTTTATGAAATACTACAGTGGAACCTCCGTATTTATTAACCCCCTGACTGCCGTATGACGCATCACATACTGACTTGATGACATTACTGGCGACGTCATCAGATGAAGAGGAATAACTCTGATATGCTGGCTTTTGCTCTAACACAGTCAAGATAGTTAAATTCCCACACCATTTTGCCAAATTGGCTCTATCAGTTGTCTTTGTCATGGCATGATTTGTACAATGATTTTTTTCTTTAATTTTCTCTGGCAATCAAGGGGTTAAAGACCCAGTGACGCGCCATGATTAAATCCCTTGGGTTTTTTCTGGGTAGCTGTGACCCACATCCAAATTTCTCCAACTCGAAATTGAGGCTGCTCTTTAAACTGATATGTCGGTTTGAATTTGGGGCCATTTATATGGGAGTCAGACTTTGTCAAAACAAGATTTATTTCCAGTTATAAGAGGGAAAACACGTGAAACACGTGATTTTGACACGTGATCTGGTGGGTCTTTAAGACCTTGGACAAAAATCAACCCCCCAAAAACAAAGAAAAAGGGTCATAACCCCTTCACCACCTGCCACTTGTCTACTAGGGGGATGTGTGATGTCACTGATGATGTCATAACTTTCAATGTCACAGCCCTGGAAAGATGGTTTTTGGTTTAGACAAGTCAGGAAAGATCTATCTCTAGATAATTTTCTCAAATTGAGTCTTCTTCTTCTTCTGCATTCCAGGCCATATGTCCATAATGTGTAAGGTATATGAGGCTAATTTTTTTAATAAAAAATTCCCATCTAAATGAAATTTTTAAAAACAATGGAATACCTGATAATTAAAATAATTCATTTGGAGTTTCATGAAGGGAGTTAATTACAGAGAGTTACCTTTCTTTACTTTACTATATTATTATCCTCTCTCCTTTACCTCACTATTTCTATGTTTGGAGTTTCACTTTCCCGGCCAGTATACTAGAACGAAAGAACATAATGTATGTACGAAACGGTTAAAACTTTGCATATTATATAATAGTCACATTTTCCCCGCAGTTTCTTGTGAACAGAGCATACAGGCACGTTAATGGTAAAAAATTATAAAGTACCCCCCCCCCACACACACACACACACTTTCTTCCCAATTAATGCTTTCATTAGATAAATCATATACTAAAGTATTGTGGCGGTACCATAGCCGATGAGGTTTAACCGAGGCGTGGTTACTGCTACACCTATCTATATTGTTAAACAATCTGGACTTTACTGGTGTTGCATTGCCTCCGGGCATTGCCTCCCAGTATTGTTACACCATCTTTGTATCTACAAATGTCCCATATGTGTCTGTTCCAGACCCGAGAGGCCGTAAAACACCATTTTTCATTCTTCATTCACTCCTTTCTTCCCTGTATAATGCATTTCTTCACAATGGCGGACGTTTCGGCCCCGGACTTTCCGGCCCAGACAGTCCGGCCCAGACAGTCCGGCCCTGGACAGTCCGGCCCTGAAAATGGACAGACACGGACATTTGGGCCCCGATTTTTTCCCGGACAGTTTCTTCTCTGTTTTCTCTGTTATCGTAGAACATTTCATTCATAGCATTAACACTGAATTCCGAATCCTTTACCTTCTGAGTGCGAAGTGAGTGTCTTGACCACTTGGCCACCAACTCGATCGCTCATTCATAAAATTAAGCCAGGCTGAGGCTGAGTGCATGGGTGGTGATAGAGAGGACAACTCACGCAGTCAAATTGAGGACAACTCACACAGTGATGTCATCGATGAAAACTACTAACAATTCACAGTGGTTTGTGACATTTCATGTTGTACTACTGAAGGCATGAGGAGTAAGATGGAGGTGACAGCAACTGAAATGGTAATGACCGAAATGTCCCGGCCGGAATGTCCACGACCGAAATGTCCCAGCCGGAATGTCCACGACCGAAATGTCCACGGCCGGAATGTCCACGACCGAAATGTCCCGGCCGGAATGTCCGGGGCCGAAATGTCCACGACCGAAATGTCCGGGGCCGGACTGTCCCGGCCGGAATGTCCGGGGCCGAAATGTCCACGACCGAAATGTCCGGGGCCGGACTGTCCCGGCCGGACTGTCCACGACCGAAATGTCCGCGGCCGGAATGTCCCGGCCGGACTGTCCACGACCGAAATGTCCGGGGCCGGACTGTCCAGGCCGGAATGTCCACGGCCGAAATGTCCGGGGCCGGAATGTCCCGGCCGGACTGTCCACGACCGAAATGTCCGGGGCCGGAATGTCCACGACCGAAATGTCCACGGGCCGGAATGTCCGGGGCCGGAATGTCCACGACCGAAATGTCCAGGGCCGGAATGTCCGGGGCCGGAATGTACACGACCGAAATGTCCGGGGCCGGACTGTCCCGGCCGGAATGTCCGGGGCCGAAATGTCCGAGCACCATTTTTTCCAGTTCCTTCCTTGTCACTCATAAAAACAGAAACGTTAAAAATCTGTCTACATCGTTTCATTCAGTGCCGACAAACATTGATGGTTTCACAACCACGTGCCTTCTTCTTAATCTTCTTCGATCGCTCAGACAGTTTCCTGTCAATTATGAGTGCAGATCATGAGATGCGTCATGCTGCTGTTGTGCGCCTAACTAAGAAATAGTTAGGCCCAGCAAGTCCGACTTCGGCTGGAGGAAATGTTTTTGAAAGTGTTTCGTAATAAAAGGCAGGAGAATGGACCGGTGGTAAGGCAGAAAGATAGTAGATGACAGTAAGCAAAGGGAAACGGCAGAGTCAAAGACAGTGATAGATTAGAGGAAATTACAAGCACAGAACTTCCAGAAGGTGGGGGAACTATTTATACAAAAGACCCCCCGGTATCCCCACGGGGGGAACCATGTGTCTCGATAAAACGACAGGACAATGCCAAAATCCGAGAACCCGTCTATGCTACGCTTTTCACTTCCCTTTTGATCACAACAGTTGAACATCTTTGTATTTTACTCCATAAAACTATGAAATAGTTTGCTTTCTAGAGACAAGACTGACAATGATAAAAAATGTGTAAATAAAAAATAATTTTAAAAAACACCACACATGCTGCATGAATAATCATAAAATCTAATCTTGGTTTCCTTCCATGGCTGAAAATGAAACATTCAAACCTGTTGTCCATATACGGCAATCATCATACTCTTCCTTAACTTTCCCTATTGTATTGAACAACATGTAACAACGAGCAATCAATCAAACAAAGCAAACAACCGAACAAAGCAATCAACCGAACAAAGCAATCAACCGAAGAAAGGAAACAAACAAACAAAAAAACATAAAAGAAGAAATGTGATGTAATTACGATGATTCATAATCATCTTGGTCTTCAAATACGAATAAAAATATTGGAGTCTAATCGTTTGTCTGGTGTAATCACAACACCTGTTCTTTGTGAACACAAACTGAAACATGCACACACACACACACGTGTGCGTGCGTACACACACACGCGTACACACACACGCGTACACACACGCGCGCACGTGTACACACACACTTTCTGCTGCTGGTATAATCATAATTCACAATCTTTGGTCTCTAAAAGTGGATTAATAAAAAAATAAAAAACCCTGACACTTAAATATTTTGTCCAATAAAATTGCTACACATAATCTTGATCTCTGAAGTGAACTCAAATTGAATATTTAAAAAAATTCCAGCTGGTATAATCATGATTTCTAATACCGTAAAAACTGGACTATAAGCCGCGCCTGTATATAAGCCACATCCCTTAAATTGACAAAATATTAGGTATTTATTTATTCACATATAAGCTGCACCAGTTTATAAGCCGCAGAGAAAATTGTATGTGCACAAAGCAACACAAATATAGAAATTCTCCTATCAGAACATGAGTATTTAATGTTCTCAGACACTTTAAACATGAGATTTGAATCTATTGTTTGCCAAAACCAGTTTTGAGTCCAAGAAGCTCAAAACAGGCTGAAGAATGTGGCCAGAAACAGATTTAATCATACTGATAAATGTGTAGTGGGAGAAAAATCCACAGATAAGCCGCATCAGTCTATAAGCCGCATGGGCCAAAGTTGAGGGAAAAAAGTATAGTCCGCATTTTACGGTAGTGGCTTCCAAATATGGATGGAAACATTTCAATCTGTTTCAATCAACCAGCATAAAACATGAGATACACGATCTTAGTCTGAAACATTTCAATCTGTTTCAATCAACCAGCATAAAACATGAGATACACGATCTTAGTCTGAAACATTTCAATCTGTTTCAATCAACCAGCATAAAACATGAGATACACGATCTTAGTCTGAAACATTTCAATCTGTTTCAATCAACCAGCATAAAACATGAGATACATGATCTTAGTCTGAAACATTTCAATCTGTTTCAATCAACCAGCATAAAACATGAGATACACGATCTTAGTCTGTGAACACAAATTGGGGGTAAAAAAACCACAACGATCAAAGTAAATACGCCAACAACAGAAGGCCAGGCAATGACACAGATCCATAATCTGTCGCCAGCATGACGCAACTCGTCAAACCATCACAAACATACATTAAAAAATCCACAACGCTCAAAGTAAATACGCCAACAACAGAAGGCCAGGCCATGACACAGATCCATAATCTGTCGCCAGCATGACGCAACTCGTCAAACCATCACAAACATACATTAAAAAATCCACAACGCTCAAAGTAAATACGCCAACAACAGAAGGCCAGGCCATGACACAGATCCATAATCTGTCGCCAGCATGACGCAACTCGTCAAACCATCACAAACATACATTAAAAAACCCATCAAAATAAACAAAAAAGAATTCAACATGTTAACTCATTCAAGTTATTCCGGCCATATATGTCCGGAATTAATAGATAGCAATTTGATGCATTTGCTTCAAGGGAAGTAAATCTGTGTGCACACCATACCTTGGTCACTTCTAAACTCGCTTCTTTACCTTAGACCACAATTTTGCCTCTGACTTTGCTTTTGTAGCGGTTTGTTGAAACCAATCGGTGTTAGAGAGTTTTTCTATATGAAGTCTACATATAAAAAAGTCTGATCTACCACTTCCCTATGTCTAAACCTGAAGTAAAAACCTGTAATCTTCTTTCATTTCTCCTTTTGTTTATGTCTGTTTTGTTTGTGTGTATGGCTGGAGTGATTTACGAGATATTTTAATAATTCAAATCGTTGCAATGCAAAGAGTTAACCCTTTCGCTGCCAACCATTTTCAGCCAAAATTTACCATTAAACTTAACTGGGTAGAGAAAAAAATTATCTGCAATATTGGGAATTCCTGTGTGACATGTAAAACATTAGGCCTATCCTTACCTCCCAGAATTAAGAGAATAGGGTCTTTGGATAACAGGCCCTGATTTGATGCCTTTTAGTGACATGGGCGATAAATCATTGTGGAGCATAAATGCGACATTGCCGTGAAAGGGTTAAAAGCACACAATCTCCCCCCGTGGGGATACCGGGGGGTCTTTTGTATAAATAGTTCCCCCACCTTCTGGAAGTTCTGTGCTTGTAGCTTCTTCTAATCTGTCACTCTCTTTGACTCTGCCTTTTCCCTTTGCTTACTGTCATCTACTATCTTTCTGCCTTACTGGTCCATTCTCCTGCCTTTTTTCACGAAACACTTTAAAAAACATTCCTCCAAGCGAAGTCGGACATGCTGGGCCTAATTATTTCTTACTTAGGCGCATAACGGCAGCATGACTCATCTGCGCTGATAATTGACAGGAAACTGTCCTGAGCGATCGAAGAAGAAAAAGCATACAATCAATATAGGGCATTTGACGCGAGAGGACGAAGTTGAATTTCACTGAAATTAGACTTCCCCCGAAGTCGGAGTGTGGCTGCCCACCTGGCGGGGCAATATAAAAAAAATGGTCACGCACGTAACATAGCGTTCTCACCCGTAGCTGATGCGCTTGTACCATAATGTTCAAGTGCTTCCGCCATTAGGATGATCCCTGGAGTCTTTTAGCCAGGGTAAGCCAACAAACAAACAAACAACACTGAAATTAGAGAGGTCACTGCACCTATGTGCAAAACATGGGGGCAATTTAGTGGTCTAGCATAGAGTACAAACGCTCGTGGCAAATGCCCTATTCTCTTATGAGGCTGTGTCAGACCAGTTGACATAAGCGAGAACACCAAGGCTACATCAAAATGTTGTTACGCTCAGCATAGCTATGCGGGGATTCTCTTTAGCCACGACAAGCTCCTAGCATAACATCATCAGTATATAAAATACTCCAAAGTCGGAGTGTGGCTGCTCACATGGCGGGGTAATCAAAAACGATCACACGCGTAATGCTATCATCCCTAGCTGGCGCATTTGCATCATAGTGTTCAAGTGCTTCGGCTGTTGGGATGATCCCTGGAGTCTTTAAGCCAGGGCACGATAACAAACAAACATATACATTCACATGATGAAAGTGAACACACACACACAAAAACCTGATTATTTTATGTACCTTGCACTCTAAAAACAAAAAAACAATAAAAGAAGAAAAACATTGTTGATAATTCTATCTTACTTGTACAACAACTACCCCCCCCCCCCCCCCCCCCCATTCCATGACATGCAAGCAAAGTCCAATAAATGATTTAAATTTGCTTTTACCCATCCTATTTAGGCATTTGGTATTAGGTACTTTATAGTCAGAGGCGTCTGTGAAATTTGGGTTGCTCCCACCTGGAGAGAGCGTCGCAGCCAGAGGCGCGCCACCCAATTAAAAAAACCCATTATGCATGCGATTTTTGTGTGACTGATGATGAAGGAAAGGGATGTGGTACATTTTGATCAAATGACATCTTTTTCGTTGGCACTGGGATTAATGTGATCCAAGTGCATGGGCACACAGGACCTCAGTTTATCGTCTCATCCGAAAGACTCCACGCTCAGACCCATAAGGCCTAGTGCAAAGTGAGAGGAAAACTCCCCTGTACCCAGGTTCGAACTCGGGTTTACTTGACACGAGGCGAACGCGTTACCACTGTGCCACTCTACACCCTAGTTCACCTGCTTAAAAACTAGCATCCAAAATTATGCGGACAAGCTACAATCAATAATTAATTGAGGTAAAACCCAACACCAGTGACATTTGAAAATCTCATGAATAAAAGCCCATGCACCCAAAGGGATTGCATTGAGATGCTTTACGGTACATGTCATACGATCAGAAAATAAAATGCTCGGCAAGCTTTAATGCAGGAAAAACACGAAATAATACTTCTTCTTCAGCGTTCCCAGGCCATAATGGGTAAGGTACGCATGTGTCCAGTTTTCAGTTTTCACTGGTCTCCCCGCTGCGTACAGCCGACACATTCCGATTTCGGAGGAGCTCAAAGGAGAAATATTATTTGGAAGTTGTTGGGTTTTTTAAAGGCAGGAGAATGGGCCAATAAGAAAGACAGTAGATGATAGAAAGCAAAGGGAAAAGGCAGAGTCAAAGAGAGTGGCAGATTAGAGGAAGTTATAAGCACAGAACTTCCAGAAGGTGGGGGAACTATTTTACGAAAGACCCCCCGGTATCCCCACGGGGACGATATAATACAATTCACAAGCATTTCATACAGATTAATAACTGTCACACACACACACACAGAGGTTTCACGAGCACTACATAAGGACAAATAACTAATCAATATTTCTTTCATACATAAGCTTTTCGTATCAATAAAGAGTTACGCAAATAAAAACAAAAATGCAAAATGCAATTCACAAACAGTTTATACAGTGGAACTTCCCTTATAAGACCACCCATTATAAGACTCCCTCCCATATAAGACCCCTGAGACATTGCCCTTCTTTGTAAGTATTAAAATTACCTCTCTTATAAGACCCTTATAAGACCTCATTTTGGATGCTTTTTGAAGGTCTTATAAGGGAGGTTCCACTGTAGTACTTATGATAAAAATGCATGCTGCTATTTTTCACCGTTTTCCCATGGCAACACAGTGTTATACGAGTAATGATGTCACTAGAGTATTACTGTTCTGACATGGAGAAAGAGTGAAAAATATCAACATCTTTTTGGACCGTTAATACCTGCCTTTCTTCTTCTTCTTCTGCGTTCCCAGGCCATACAGCCATAATGGGCAAGGTACGTATGTGTCCAGTTTCCAGTTTTCACTGGTCTCCCTGCTGTGCACAGCTGACACATTCCGATTTCGGAGGAGCTCAAAGGAGAAAAATTATTTGTAAGATTTTTTTTTGAAAAAAAGGCAGGAGAATGGGTCCAACAATAAGTCAGAAAGACAGTAGATGACAGAAAACAAAGGGAAAGGCAGAGAAAGAGAGTGGCAGATTAGAGGAAGTCACAAGCACAGAACTTCCAGAAGGTGGGGGAACTATTTTTACAAAAGAACCCCCTCCCCGGTATCCCCACAGGGAGAGACTCGAGGAAGGGTCGGGGTCATCCAGCTCCCGGTATGGAGGCACGAGGCATCCACCCACTGCCCCAAACTGCCTTTCATATTGTGTGATAATATATTTGTATGGCCTACACAAAAACGATACAGTTCGCAATCATTTCACGTTGTTTAATAACAGCATTTCATATCAAACAATAACTAGAACTTTAATAAAAAGCTAATGCCCCTCTTCATAACTTACAGCTGATCATCCAAGTACAGTGGAACCTCCCTTATAAGACCTCCAAAAATCATCCAAAATGAGGTCTTATAAGGGATGGTCTTAATTGGGGAGGTAATTTTAATACTTACAAAGAAGAGAAATATCTCAGAGAAGTAGGTTTTATGTGGTAGGGAGTCTTATAATGGGAGGTCTTATAAGGGAGGCACCAAATAAGTAGGTCTTATGTGGGAGGGAGTCTTATAATGGGAGGTCTTGTAAGGGAGGGACCACTGTATTGAGCTGAACACAAAATCAGAATCTCATATATTTCAAGGGGTTAAATCCTAGATCGATTACAGTGGAACATCCCTTATAAGACCTTCAAAAATCGACAAAATTTGAAATTTTTCCTCTTGACCCGAAGTGCACATATGGAACTAAAAAGAAATCATTCAAACCGAGGTCTTATAAGGGAGGGGTCTTATAAGTGAGGTAATTTTAATACTTACAAAGAAGGGCAATGTCTCAGAGAAGTAGGTCTTATGTGGGAGGGAGTCTATTAATGGGAGGTCTTATAAGGGAGGTTCCACAGTACCATTAATCGGTGCGCTGATTTACACAAGTTTCGCATTGAAAACGGTAAGGGTTAGGGTTAGAATCAGTTCAGGACTATTTTCATTACATGGAAAGATTTACAAATAAGTCTTCAAACCCCTAAACAGTCGCTCAAAGCAACATCGTGAATTTTAATTCCACCATCTTGGCTTTACTTTCGGGCACAGTTTCCGGCACTTGGCGGCACCGTTTTGGATGAATTTGCAGCGGTGGTCAGTGGCAATCATTGAACTAAGTACGCTTTCCGTTCGTTTTCTTTCATTGTTGATTATTTTCATTTGTTCATGATTTCTTTGCGATGATGAAAATACCCTTAAACCGATTCTAACCCTTTTCCTTTACCAAGACCCGTTTACCCTGAAATTGGGCTTCAGGTATTCAAAATCCAAAATAAGTGTATTTTTCACAAAATAGGAGTACTCCAACAGGAAAGTTCCCACAACGGAGCGTAAACATGCATACATTTCTACAACTTGTTGAAACACTGTGCCAAAAGTATCATCCATTTAAATTTCAGTTCTAAATTATGCATTGTTTTGACTATTTCACCATAGTTTTGTCCCATGTACCATATTGTCGGAGAAATTCAAAAACCTTGTATCTCAATTTTGGTAGTTTTGAGAAAAACGAAATAAACTGTTTTAAAAATTAACCGCATTGACCACAATTGATTAACGATGATGAATCGCAAGTTTAGTCCTGCATTTTGTTCAAATTAATTAAAAGTGGGGTTTTCTAAGACTTGAAAAGAACGAAGATACGAGGTTTTTGTCCTTAACTAGATCTGAATTTGGGACTTACGAGTTTTTCGTCCATTTTCACAACCTCATTTACCCCAGATAGAAAGTCGTTAGAGATACGTGCTTTTGGTGGAAGGTGGCGGGAAAAATGAGAATGCTGACTATGTATCTAACTAAAAAACCCGAGATACGTTTTTTAATTTCACCGATGATATTTATCATATTTTTGTCAAATATGTGTATAAAATATGGTGAAACCTTATGGGTAAACAGGTCTGTATACCTGATCCAAGGCAAACTTTATAGCAAATGAGCGCACAGATTAATGGTGACTGATCTAGGATTTGACCCTCAACGGTTCCTGCACAAAAAAAGCCTCAACTAAAATAAGACTTTTCTGCCGCAGACCTTGCCGAAAAAGGTTTGAACATAAATTTGGAGGAAAACCTGAGAAACCACACACACAGATATATACAAACTACATCGCCTCAAAGGTCACTTTCAATTTCTTTTCCAGTCTCTGACATCCTATAAACACAATTACACATAATAATAAAGAAATTTATATATCCGCGCATTCTAGGCAAACTACTCATGGCGCTTTACGAAAACCGAAACCACTTCACATGCAAACATACATAACATCAGACGTATCAAACATACACAGACACGCGTGCACTCCCCATAGACACACAAACACGTATTCATCTAAATACTTTTGTCCAGCAAAACAAGGGGTCCCAGGGACTCCTTCACTTACAGTATAGAGGGTCCTAGAGTCGGGATAGAGGGTCCCAGTGGCATTGCGAATGCCAAAAAGAAATGTTCTAGTGCATCCCTGGGACCCCCTGCACATTCTTTCAGAGGGTCCTTTAGAATGTTTGTACTTCATAGACCCCCAAATGGGGGTCCCTGGGAGCCCTGCTTACCTAAATACTTACAAGCACATATACTCGTACATACACACAAATACACCCCCTCCATGCACACACACACACCAAACACGCACAAATACAAATTCACCCTCACCCCCCCCCACACTCACACACATATACACAAGCACACACACACACACATGCACACACAACAACAACATACAGTATTTATACGGCGCTGAATCTTGATAGAAATCAAATCAAAGCGCACGCACACGTTAGCATTCATACAAAAACGCAATACAAAGCGAACACACACACGGATGACATGATAAATGGAATACAGCAGAAACAGACCTAATGGCAAGAAGAGAGAGAAGAGAAAGAGAGCGGAGCTTTAATGACGGGGGAACAGGTGGGTTTTGAGGTTCGCTTTGAAAGCAGAGTGCTTCGGCTGTTGGGATGATCCCTGGAGTCATTAAGCCAGGGAACAACAACAACAACAACACACACAATTCAAAGAGAGAAAAAAACAATGGTTTTATAAAAACAACATGGGTAGACCGGCTTTTTTTTGGTATTCCTAAATGTAAAAAAAATTTGTAACAGATCTTGTTCCATGCTGCAACTGAAACATTGGAATAAAAAGAAACAATCACAGAGTTTCAAGAAAATTTAAAACAAAACAAAAAAACTATCCCCCCACCCCCCTCTCTTTCTCTCCGATACTCTCAATCAACCACTACCAACGTGATTGTTGACACTTGCTTACAAACCCACTTTGAAACTGACAATGATAAAATAAGAAATCATACACAAACACTCACAAAGCACACTTCCGTTATCTTCATTTTTAATCTACAAATCGCCCCCCCCCCCCTTTTTTTTCTTCTTCTTCTTCTTTCTCTCTCTCATACTCTCAATCGTCATCAATTTAATCATTAACATTCTGAGATGCCCAGAATTCTTTCTTCAGAGAACGGTTCTTCTTCTTCTTTCCCTCTCTCATACTCTCAATCGTCATCAATTTGATCATTAACATTCTGAGATGCCCAGACTTCTTTCTTCAGAGATGGTTCTTCTTCTTCTTTCCCTCTCTCATACTCTCAATCGTCATCAATTTGATCATTAACATTCTGAGATGTCTGAGATGCCCAGACTTCTTTCTTCAGAGATGGTTCTTCTTCTTCTTTCCCTCTCTCATACTCTCAATCGTCATCAATTTGATCATTAACATTTTGATCATTAACATTCTGAGATGTCTGAGATGCCCAGACTTCTTTCTTCAGAGATGGTTCTTCTTCTTCTTTCCCTCTCTCATACTCTCAATCGTCATCAATTTGATCATTAACATTCTGAGATGTCTGAGATGCCCAGAATTCTTTCTTCAGAGATGGTTCTTCTTCTTCTTTCTCTCTCATACTCTCAATCGTCATCAATTTGATCATTAACATTCTGAGATGTCTGAGATGCCCAGACTTCTTTCTTCAGAGATGGTTCTTCTTCTTCTTTCCCTCTCTCATACTCTCAATCGTCATCAATTTGATCATTAACATTCGCAGTCTGAGATGCCCAGAATTCTTTCTTCAGAGATGGTTCTTCTTCTTCTTTCTCTCTCTCATACTCTCAATCGTCATCAATTTGATCATTAACATTCTGAGATGTCTGAGATGCCCAGAATTCTTTCTTCAGAGATGGTTCTTCTTCTTCTTTCCCTCTCTCATACTCTCTAATCATCAGCAATTTGATCATTAACATTCTGAGATGTCTGAGATGCCCAGACTTCTTTCTTCAGAGATGGTTCTTCTTCTTCTTTCTCTCTCTCATACTCTCTAATCATCATCAATTTGATCATCAACATTCTGAGATGTCTGAGATGCCCAGACTTCTTTCTTCAGAGATGGTTCTTCTTCTTCTTTCTCTCTGATACTCTCCAATCGTCATTAATTTGATCATCAACATTCGCAGTCTGAGATGCCCAGACTTCTTTCTTCAGAGATGGTTCTTCTTCTTCTTTCCCTCTCTCATACTCTCTAATCATCAGCAATTTGATCATTAACATTCTGAGATGTCTGAGATGCCCAGACTTCTTTCTTCAGAGAACGGTTCTTCTTCTTCTTTCTCTCTGATACTCTCCAATCGTCATTAATTTGATCATCAACATTCGCAGTCCGAGATGCCCAGACTTCTTTCTTCAGAGAACGGTTCTTCTTCTTCTTTCTCTCTCATACTCTCCAATCGTCATCAATTTGATCATCAACATTCGCAGTCCGAGATGCCCAGACTTCTTTCTTCAGAGATGGTTCTTCTTCTTCTTTCTCTCTCTCATACTCTCCAATCGTCATCAATTTGATCATCAACATTCGCAGTCCGAGATGCCCAGACTTCTTTCTTCAGAGATGGTTCTTCTTCTTTCTCTCTCATACTCTCCAATCGTCATCAATTTGATCATCAACATTCGCAGTCCGAGATGCCAGACTTCTTTCTTCAGAGATGGTTCTTCTTCTTCTTTCTCTCTCATACTCTCCAATCGTCATTAATTTGATCATCAACATTCGCAGTCCGAGATGCCAGACTTCTTTCTTCAGAGATGGTTCTTCTTCTTCTTTCTCTCTCATACTCTCCAATCGTCATTAATTTGATCATCAACATTCGCAGTCCGAGATGCCAGACTTCTTTCTTCAGAGATGGTTCTTCTTCTTCTTTCTTACTATATTGTCCTCCTTCAATGAATTGATTCTTCTTCTTCGTTTGCTCAGACAGTTTCCTGTCACATGAGCGCAGATGCGCCATGCTGCCGTTATGCGCCTAACTAAGAAATAGTTAGGCCCAGCATGTCCGACGTCGGCTGAAGAAATCTTTGTAAGAATTTCTAGGAAAAAAAAGGCAGGAGAATGGACCAGTAAGATAGAAAGATAGATGACAGTAAGCAAAGGGAAAAGGCAGAGTCAAAGAGTGACAGATTAGAGGAAGTTACCAGCACAGAACTTCCAGAAGGTGGGGGAACTATTTGCACGAAAGACCCCCCCCCCCCCCTTCTTCACTGCTCTTAATCCCCACCCCCACCTCACCCTCCATTTTCACACACACTCACTCAAATCATTGGCAAAAGTCTTTTCTTCAAACAACAGACCGTTATAAAGCACACACAAACATACACCCCCCTCCATTTTCATATCCTTGTTCAACTGTCATCGATTTCATCGATCAATTTGATCGTTAACATTCGCTGTCTGCGAGGCCCAGAATTCATTCTTCAAGTGACAAATTAAACACGGAATATCCCATCTATCCCTCCCTCTTCACAGCCTTTATCCCCACCCCCTACCTCACCCTCCATTTTCACACACACTCTCAACTCATTGGCAAAACTCTTTTCTTCAAACAACAGACAGTTATATAGCACACACAAACATACCCACCCCCTCCCCTCACGATCCCCAGAACACGGCAGATTGTAAGCTTCCATTTTCAGATCCTTGTTCAACTGTCATCAATTTTGTCGATCCATTTGATCATTAACATTCGCTGTCTGCGAGGCCCAGAATTCATTCTTCAACGACAAATTAAACACAGAATTTCCCATCTACCCCCCCCCCCCCTCTTCACCGCCCTTATTCCACCCCCCACCCCCATTTTCACACACACACACACACTCACTCAAATCAATGGCAAAACTTCAAACAGCAGACTGATATATAGCACACACAGACATACCCTCCCCCCCACCCACCCCAACGATCCCCAGAACACGGCAGATTGTAAGCCTCCATTTTCATTTCCTTGATCAACTGTCATCGATTTCGTCGATCAATCGTCGTCAATTTGATCGTTGATGTTTGCCGTCTGTGACGCCCAGAACTCTTTCTTCAGCGACAGGTTGAACATGGAGTAGCCTGCCTCTCCTGTCACCTCTCGGGCGACCGTCAGGAAATCGGGCAACGTCGGGCAACGGTCTTTTGCCGTGAACGTTTCCAGTAACATCAGGCCATTGCATCTGTCAACCAAAAAAGAATGTGATCATTTTCATTTCTATTATCATCAACAACATCATCAACAATGTGTGTGTGTGTGATGTGTGAGTGTGATGTGTGTGTGTGTGCGCGTGTGTGTGTGCATATGTGTGTGTCTTTCATTTAACGTCTATCCACTTCTCGTGGATGTCCACTTCTTGTGTGTGTGTGTGTGTGTGTGTGTGTGTGTGTGTGTGTGTGTGTGTGTGTGTGTGTGTGTGTGTAAGTGTATGTGTGTGTGCGCGCATGCACGCGCATGTATGTGTGTGTGCGTGTGCGACTCGCTTCTCAGGGAAGGGGGGAGGGTTGATAGATGTCCAGTTGGAAGTACTAATGCTGCCAGCGACAAATCTTGTACACTTTGTGTGTGTGTGTCTGTGCATGTGTGTGCGCGCGTGCATGTGTGTGCGTGTGCATGTGTGTGCCTCACTTGTCAGGGAAGGGGGGTTGATAGATGTCCAATTGGAAGTACTGGTGCTGCCAGAGGAAGCAGCGTCGCATCTTGTACACCTTGTGTGTGTGTGTGTCTGTGCATGTGTGTGCGTGTGCATGTGTGTGCCTCACTTGTCAGGGAAGGGGGGTTGATAGATGTCCAATTGGAAGTACTGGTGCTGCCAGAGGAAGCAGCGTCGCATCTTGTACACCTTGTGTGTGTGTGTGTCTGTGCATGTGTGCGTGTGCATGTGTGTGCCTCACTTGTCAGGGAAGGGGGGTTGATAGATGTCCAATTGGAAGTACTGGTGCTGCCAGAGGAAGCAGCGTCGCATCTTGTACACCTTGTGGTGTTTGTCGTCGCGCTGAGCCAACAGAATCTGAAAGAGAAGAAAGCATAGCATGACAACACATTCAAGGCATATCTACTTGTTGAATAACAATAATAATAATAATGATTATTTATATAGCGCCTATTCTCTGATTTAGGGCTCTAAGCGCTTTACATATTTAATACAAATACAACATGGAATATACATTATCTTATACAATCAGAACATGACGAACGTACGTACATTTTACATGAGTAGAATATAGAAAAGTACGTATATACAAAGGCACAAACACGCATACCTTGAAAAAGGTACACAACTTACAGAAACACACACACATACACACACACGTGCGCGCACACACACACACACAAAGCGCTATGGGCTCATTTGAAGAAAAGTGCTATATAAATGTACTATTATTATTATTATTATATATTACTATTTTAAGTCCCCCTGTGGGGATACCAGGGCGTCTTTCGTACAAATAGTTCCCCCAACTTCTGGAAGTTCTATGCTTCTAGCCTCCTCTAATCTGCCACTCTCTTTGACTCAGCCTTTTCCGTTTGCTTACTGTCATCTACTACAGTGGAACCTCCCTTATAAGACCTCTCATTATAAGACTCCCTCCCATATAAGACCTACTTCTCTGAGACATTGCCCTTCTTTGTAAGTATTAAAATTACCTCCCTTATAAGACCTCATTTTGGATGATTTTTGAAGGTCTTATAAGGGAGGTTACACTGTATATCTTTCTGTCCGACCGGTGCCATTCTCTTGCCTTTTTTTCAAGAAATTCTCACAAAGATTTTCTCCAGCCGAAGACGGACATGCTGGGCCTAACTATTTCTTAGTTAGGCGCATAATGGCAGCATGACGCATCTGCGCTCATAACTGACAGGAAACTGTGTGGGTGATCGATGGAGAAGAAGAAGAAGATGAGAAGCACACATTGATGTGATAATGTAGTTTGTCATACGAAGACAGACACACACACACTCACATCTAATTTGACTGTGGTTCCTGAAACATATTGTATTAAACACACACACATCTTTCGGATGAGACGATAAACCGAGGTCCCGTGTGCACATGCACTTAGCACACGTTAAACCCAGTGGCAACGAAAAAGTTGTCATTTGGTCAAAATTTACCCCCCCCCCCCCCCCTCCTTCCTTATCAGTCACACAAAAATTGCATGCAAACAAAAATTGTTTTTTAAAGTGGGTGGCACGCCTTTGGCTGCGACGCGCTCTCCAGGTGGGAGCAACCCGAATACACACACATATACAGATGTAAAAAAGCTGTTCAAGCTTATTCTGTCATCCTCATTAAAGATCATTTTGACTTGACTTGACACACACAGGCAACAACAACACCCCCCCACACACACACACACACACACCCCCCCCACACACACACAAACTAACACTTAAATGATTTTGCTTTGCAGCAATTTCAACGTAACTCAAATCATTTTTTTTCTGTCAGATGCATTTGAAGCGCTCATAACTCTGAGTGTTTTCAAAATGAAAAAAAAAAACCACCAACAACCAAATCAACGTAAAGAAACGGGGTCTTCTTCCCAAGCAATCCACTGAAATGTTACCTCGTAGTCTTTCTCCGTGACGGGCAATCTCAGTTCCACGCTCTCCTCGTTGATCTCAGGGCGGCGGATGGTGTGCGTGTACGTCCAGTTGCCTGTCAACAGTTAGCAAAAACCATGGTTCATCATGCATCCACATGTAATGTATACCTTTAAAGGGGCACCCTGACGGATGCGTTTTTGCAAGAAACACGTCCAGATCACCATGAAAACACCCTTTACAGAGATCGCAATACTCACTTTGCTCTGGTTTCCCAGAAATCAAGCTGTCAAATTGGCGATTGCTCCTTGGCGGAGGTGCTGGAAGTCAAATTCTTTCACGCAAAGAGAAGGCGTTTGCCATCTCTTTTCTAATGGACACCTGCGCTTAGACCAAATCGTTTGCACGAACGTTTCGCAATACAGGCCTTTTTAAAAATATTTTATACAGCTTATCTAAAGGAGTTTTGCTCACAAGAAAGGAAATAGCTCCTTTTTTCTTTTTTTTTTTTTACTGCACTACAAAAGAAGAAAAAGCTTCAACCACAATGAGTGACCTCCACCCACCCCATCCAAAATGGCTACTCTCTCCGGCATCTCCGCCGAGGAGGAATCGCCGTTTTGACGGTTTAATTTCTAAGAAACCAGAGCAAAGTGAGTGTTCCGATCCTTGAAAAGGCTGTCTTTCTGGTGATCTCAACGTGTTTCTTGCACCTTTAAGCGTGTATTACGTGTAACCTTAAAGTATGTACATTATACTCACGCATGCTAAATGTCTATGTCCGTATATATTTTATGCTTTTTTTTTATACCCATGTGACTTTGGTTTTTTAAGTCAAAATGTGCTTCTATTCACGCATGCTGAATGTCCATGTCCACTTACATACCCATGCGACTTTGCTTAAGTCAAAATGTGCTTCTATTCACACATGCTGAATGTCCATGTCCACTTACATACCCATGTGACTTTGCTTAAGTCAAAATGTTCTATTCATGCATGCTGAATGTCCATGTCCACTTACATACCCATGTGACTTTGCTTAAGTCAAAATGTGCTTCTATTCACGCATGCTGAATGTCCATGTCTTTGTTATTCTGGCACCTGAACAAACTTTCTCCTTGGGAGATAATAAAGTGAGTTTGATTTGATTTGATGTCTCTACTGTCCAGACCTGTTTACTCCCTACACAAGTCTTGAGTAGTCTGGATAGCTGAAATGAGTAGTTTTGGTGCAAAATGTGTAGTTTTATTCATTAAACCATCAAACAATGTCCACTGAAAATGAGTAATTATAGCATTATTTTCAATTTTGAAGAGTAGTAGAGGTCCAAATTGAGTCAAATACTACTCGAAAAGAGTAGAGTGAACAAGTCTGACTGTACATAAATAATATTGTATTAAAAGCCAACAGGATGTCCGGTCTGCTTGTTAGCATTATTACTAACAAATCAAAAGTTATAATGATTCCTTTATTTAAGGCTTTGGTGAGACCTATGTTAGAGTATGGAAATCCTGTATGGTATCCACATTTGAGAAAACACATTGATATGCTAGAGGGAGTTCAGAGGAGGTTTACAAAAAAGATTGTTGGTACAAATGATATGACCTATGAGGAAAGACTTATTATCTGCGGATACCTAGCCTAGAGTATAGAAGGCTCAGGGGTGATATGATTGAAGTTTATAAAATATGTCACCATTTATACGATTATTCCACTACTAACAGCCTACTAACTCTTTGTGAGGGTGGTAGAACCCGTGGCCATAACTTTAAGCTGTACAAAAAAGATACTAACACCAGACTAGCACAAAACTTTTTTACTAACAGAGTAATAAATGCATGGAATAACCTTCCCGATGAAGCAGTTAATGCAAAGTCATTAAATTCATTCAAAAATATCATAGACAAGTTTTTCCAAAACAAAATGTATTCAGTTAATATACAGATTTAAAGGAATAAAACACAGATGCCTTAGTAGTCATCAGTGAATGAAGCCAAACCAAATAAAAATTAAAAACATATTTAGAGGGCAAAAGGCTAAACAAAATAGCCTATAGTGCCATTTATGCTATGCTATTATGCTATGCTATAAGGCTATGCGCACATTAGATCTGCAATCCGCAAGCTCCGTACAGACACCCCATTCACTTCCCACAAGAAATAACTGTATTTTTCGGATCATTAGGCACTGCTGTGCATAAGGTGAATAGGTCAATTTCCAAGAAAAATCAGAAAAAATTAAAGTAAAAGGCGCCCTCATTTATAAGGCGATACACACCTCGCAAAAGAAAGTCGAAGTTTGAAGCCTGTATGCGTCCTGTAGATGCTTACCGACTGCCATTACTGCTGTCATAAACGAGAGTTGGCTCCCCTCTAAATAATCGGACTTCCGGTTGTTGTGTTTGGACTTTTCTTCGCGAAAACTGGTAGAATTATGGCATTTTAAGCTCTACAACGATGCTTTTTACATCCAATGAAGGGTTATGGCATCTGTTGGACGGTATCTCGGACGATAATAGGGATTTTGAAGCATTTTAACGTGAGTATTCGTTGTTTCGGAGACTCGTTACCACTTTCAATGTCGGACTCACAGTAGACTGTATTGAACATGGCAATCTCTTCTCACGATTTTGTTCACTACTAGGGCTATTATTCACTACTATGTTCATTAGGTGCATGGGTCGAAATTGGAGACCAAAATATCGCCTTATAGTCAGAAAATTACGGTAAGCGGACACAGAAACTCATCCACTTATTTCTTATATAAGTGAATGGGGTTTCTGTATGGAACTTGCACATCGCAGATCAGTTGTTGTTGTCGTACCCTGGCTTAAAGACTCCAGGGACCACCCCGACAGCCGAAGCACTTGGAACACAATGTTTTTTATAATAATTCAAAATCGTTGCGATGGGAATGAGTTAAGTAATAATAAAGACAGGTTCCGTCCGTTCAAACAGATTTTTGTGCGTTAACCAATATTTCGCGTCATCCCATTTTGTGCTATGTGAACTCCACTGTAAAGCAAATAAACGATTGCCTTCTAACAAGAGCCTACCATCTGAAAACAGAAATTGTTCATTGAAATCACAGCTGTTCAGATAAATATTCAAAGCCTGTTGCCGTGCACTAACCTTCTTGGCCACGTTTGCGGAGACGAGCTTGCATCTTTCTGCTCGGGGTGACTAGATAGTCGTGGATGACTGTGAACTCCTGACAGTGAGGGAACGCCTGTAACCATCATCATCATCATCATCATCATCAATATCACCATCACCATCATTGTAACCATCACCATCATCATTATTATCATCATCAATGTCGTCACCATCATCACCGTCATCATCACCATTATTATCATCATCAACATCGTCACCATCATCATCGCCATTATTATCATCATCAACATCGTCACCATCATCATCATCATTGTTATCACCATTATTATCGTTTCCATCATTATCATCATCCTCATCACCACCACCACCATCATTATTATTATCAACATCATCACCATTATTATCATCATCACCATTATCATCATCGTCACCATCATCATCATCATCATGTGAAACTATTCAACAATTGAAATACTTGCACACGCACTAACACACAGACACAGACAATACTCACAGAAATATCAGGAATGTGAGTGACGAGGTACTTTCTCTTGATGCTGTTTGGCGCCAGTCGGTCTCCCAAGTCGATTCCAATGCGAGTACACACCGCCTGAACAACACACACACAGTCCACAACCCTCCATTAGAAAACAAATAATACCCCCGTGGGGATACCGGGGGGTCTTTTGCATAAATAGTTCCACCTTCTGGAAGTTCTGTGCTTGCAGCTTCCTCTAATCTGTCACTAGTGGTGTAGAGTGGCACAGAGGTAAAGCGTTCGCCTCGTGTCCAGTAAACCCGAGTTCGAACCTGGGTACAGGGGATTTTTCCTCTCACTTTACACTAGGCCTTACGGTCTGAATGTGGAGTCTTTTGGATGAGACAATAAACCGAGGTCCTGTGTGCCCATGCACTTAGCACATGTTACCCCCCCCCCTTCCTTCCTCATCAGTCACACAATAAAAAACATTGGGTGGCGCGCCTCTGGCTGCGACGCACTCTCCAGGTGGGAGCAACCCGAATTTCACAGACGCCTCTGTGACTATAAAGTACCTAATACCCACTCTCTTTGACTCTGCCGAAGTCGGACTTGCTGGGCCTAACTATTTCTTAGTTAGGCGCATAACGGCAGCATGACGCATCTGCGCTCATAATTGACAGGAAACTGTCCGAGTGATCGAAGAAGAAGAAGAAGAGAACAAATAATAGCGGCAAGTACACGACCATATTTTTCAGACAATAAAACGCACCAAATCGAAAATAGCGAAAAGAACATCTCTCATTCACATGTCCATTTGCTTTTAGCTTTAACTTTAACCCTTTCGCCGCCAGCCATTTTTTAGCCCCAAAATACCATTAAACTTAACTGGGATGAGAAAAACATTATCTGCAATATTGGGAATTCCTCTGTGGCATGTATAACATTAGGCCTATCCTTACCTCCCAAAATTAAGAAAATAGGGTCTTTGGATAACAGGACCTGATTTGATGCTTTTTTATTGACATGGGTGTTAAACCATTGTGGTGCAAAAATGCGACATTGGCAGTGAAAGGGTTAAGCTAAAGTTAACCGATGTTTATTTAAACCGCTTTACAACAAAAGAGGGATGGGAGAGGTGGGGGAGAATGGGGGTGGTGGGGGTGGGGATAAAGCACTTACGGAAATCATCCTTGTGATCTTGGCCTCAAATCCCGTGGAATTGTCAATCACGTCAAAGTAAGGGTGGCCCACCCAGGCCTGGAAAACAACAACAACAAAACATTTTAAAAAATATAAGCGAAATTAAAATAGATACAGTAATTAAAAAGCGTCAATACACACACATACGATTTGCCGTTTCAGAACCATCTGCCAGGGCAGCAGGGGAGGATAGTGCTATTCTGGAAAGCTAGGACAACACTTGCTGAATCATTCAGGTCCATCCTCCAGGGCAGCAGGGGAGGATAGTGCTATTCTGGAAAGCTAGGACAACACTTGCTGAATCATTCAGGTCCATCCTCCAGGGCAGCAAGGGGAGGATAGTGCTATTCTGGAAAGCTATGACAACACTTGTTGAATCATTCAGGTCCATCCTCCAGGGCAGCAAGGGGAGGATAGTGCTATTCTGGAAAGCTAGGACAACACTTGCTGAATCATTCAGGTCCATCCTCCAGGGCAGCAAGGGGAGGATAGTGCTATTCTGGAAAGCTATGACAACACTTGCTGAATCATTCAGGTCCATCCTCCAGGGCAGCAAGGGGAGGATAGTGCTATTCTGGAAAGCTATGACAACACTTGCTGAATCATTCAGGTCCATCCTCCAGGGCAGCAAGGGGAGGATAGTGCTATTCTGGAAAGCTATGACAACACTTGCTGAATCATTCAGGTCCATCCTCCAGGGCAGCAAGGGGAGGATAGTGCTATTCTGGAAAGCTATGACAACACTTGCTGAATCATTCAGGTCCATCCTCCAGGGCAGCAAGGGGAGGATAGTGCTATTCTGGAAAGCTAGGACAACACTTGCTGAATCATTCAGGTCCATCCTCCAGGGCAGCAAGGGGAGGATAGTGCTATTCTGGAAAGCTAGGACAACACTTGCGGAATCTAGAGAATGCCTCAATCAAAATATATAATAATAAAATATAGAAGTCTTCGGCGCCCTTCACGGCTGACACCATGCAGACTTTACTACCTGACTACTACAGTGGAACCTCCCTTATAAGACCTTCAAAAATCATCCAAAATGAGGTCTTATAAGGGAGGGGTCTTATAAGGGAGGTAATTTTAATACTTACAAAGAAGGGCAATGTCTCAGAGAAGTAGGTCTTATGTGGGAGGGAGTCTTATAATGGGAGGTCTTATAAGGGAGGTTCCACTGTACGAGGTTTTGTCCTTAAGGCCAGACACAGTAAAAAGGTTCAAAATGATGATTTGTCATGATTTGGGTTTATAGTAAAAAACGAACCATAAATATGTCTTATTTTATGGTCTGTACTTATTTTTGTGAAAATACACTAAAAAACCATCATAATGTGACAATAAAGATGATAACTCAACCACTTTGTCGAGTGTTTTTGTTTATTTCGCCTGAAAATGCGATTGTTTCGACCCTAGCAACACAGAGAAAGCAGACGACGTTCCCCATGTATCGCATATCGACGGAAAGTTCCGAGTTTCAACTTTCCGAACAGCAACACGTCATAGGTCACGGAAACTACCTTATATGGAACATTTGCCGGTTTCTGAGAAGCTCCAACCCTTCGTATACTACGAACGTTGCTAAAATTAGTATCAGACGCCACACGTGATTGGATTTGACCAACCAGCGATCTCAATTTGCAATGACATCATCCCACAATGCATTGGCCATGATGGTTTCATCTGTAAACAATACAGCGTTGAATCGACTACACGCGTTCCATTAGCTTTGCTTTTTATTAGTCTGTAGCCGTTGTAACCAGTAAAAACAATCACGATGCCACGTAAGGGAAGCAAAAGAAGATCGAGTCAACTCGCTTTCGCTCGTAGGACGAAGGCAGCTAAGACAAACGAAACTGCTGATTGTGATTCTTCAAAGTCAGCAGCCACGAGTGCGTCACGCAGAAAACTTGAAATGATGGCAGGCCAAGAGATCGACGCAGTTGAAGAGCAAAACTGGATGCTTTGCCATGCATTTCAACTGACAAGACTTATTGGTGATTTGCTGTGTCCCATCTGTACTGAACCTGGACTATTAGTGACCATCTGCCAGAACCAAAACATGGGATTTGCTTCAAAACTAAGACTACAGTGTTCTGTGTGCTGGTATGAGACCCATCAGTTTTCTTCTCCTAGAATTGGCGACAGTGACAAAAAAAATGTGGCTTTTGAAATAAATCCCAAAATGGTGATGTTTAGCCATGAAGTTGGGAAAAGTCACACTGTCTTGCAAACATTTGGCTCAGTGATTGGGATGCCAGCAATGCATCCAACAACTTTTCAAGACCATGACAAAAAATTAACAGGTTAGTCTTTTGAAGTGTGTGTGTGTGTCTGTGTGGTGTGTGTGTGTCTGTGTGTGTGTGTGTGTGTGTGCGCGCACACACACACACACACACACACACACACACATGTGTATCTGTGCATGTGTATGTGTCTGTGTGTGTGTGTGATATTTCAATGGTTTTTATTCACTCAGTTTTATTACTTTGCAAGTGTGCTGTCACTGTGTGTGTGTGTGTGTGTGTGTGTGTGTGTGTGTGTGTGTGTGTGTGTGTGTGTGTGTGTGTGTGTGTGCGTGTGCGTGTGTGTGCGTGTGTGCGTGCGTGTGCGCGTGCGCGTGCGTGCGTATGTGTGTGTGTGTGTGTGTGTGTGTGTGTGTGTGTGTGTGTGTGTGTGTGTGTGTGTGTGTGTGTGCGTGAGCGGTGCGAGCGAGTGTGTCTGTGTCTGTATGTGTGTTTGTGAAGTCTTTAGTTTAGTGGTTATTAGTTTTAAATTATTATTTTTTCTGTTCAGCTGCTGAAGTGGAGGCCGGAGAAGAACTGCTGCAGCGGTCAGCTGAAGCCATCCGCCAAGCTTATGCTGACACGGATCCAGATTTGCAGGAAGCTGTTGATGGTGGTCTACCCCATCCATGCATCAACATTTCTGTGTCAAAGTACTGCCATGCATGTGTGGTCAACACCAAGAGGCTTCCCCCTGCAGAACTGGCTGCCTGGAAAGCCAACCATGCCCCTGATTGCTGCATCAACCACCATAAATGCAGCAAAGCTATGGAGCAAGAGGCAGCGAAAGTCATGTGGGGCCGGTCAGTGACCAAGTATGGTTTGCGTTACGTTGAAATGCTGAGTGATGGCGATTCATCTGCACACAAGGCGGTATGTGACATGAAGCCATATGGAGAGGACATAGCCATTACCAAGCTAGACTGTGTCAACCATGCACACAAACGGATGGGAACTGCCCTCAGAAAACTGGCGAAAGAGCAGCGGTTAGGTGGGCGTGGTGTTGGACGTCTAACTGATGCAAAATGTAAGAGTCTACAAAACTTTTACAGGGGGGCTGTTTTGGACAACATTCCCAATATAGACC
>CM065702.1:43829431-43839431 GCA_017654935.2 Phymorhynchus buccinoides | reverse complement strand
TTTTTAGTATCTTTTCACTTGAAAGAGTTTTTAGACGACAATGATGATATCAATGACTGATATGGAAAGCTGATATCATTATATAAATTAAACGCAATAAAAGCTTAATTCAGCTTACAAGAACAACAAAGAAAACTTAACTCTATTTTAAACAAGAGGCAAAGCCTTCAAGGCTCACTCGAACAGGAACACGTGGGACAACAACAAAGATTGAGGGGGGGGGGGGGTCTAAAGTACAAGTTTGCCAATAAAATTTTAAAGTACAAATGAAACTATTGTTAATGGATACAAAAAGTGCCCGTGCCGAGAATCGGACCCGGAACCATTGGCATGACAGACAGATACTCTACCAATGAGCTATCGAGGCTTTCAGTGTTGATAAGTTTCTTAACTCATGTTGCCTGTTGAATACTCTCTAACCCACAAATCTAAAATGTTATCTGTTTGCTATCTGTTTACAGTGTTGTTTTAAGTATTTAATTATTCAAATCATTATTGCTTGAAAGCTTGCATAGACATCTATATGTGTGCAAAATTTGAACAATGTATGCCTTCTATTTCCCGAGAAAATGCCAACATTAAAGTTTGGAGATTAGACCACGGATGCAACACACACATACAACCGAACAACTATCAGACTATAGACTCACTTTGTGTTTTAAAAAAAAGAAACAATGAAGAAATGAAATAAAAGAGAAACTGAAACTGAAAATGTCATACTATTTCCGTCGTACATGGCGAAAGCCGATACGCGACGTTAAACTGAACTTCCATACCTATGTGGCAGTACCATAGCCGATGAGGTTTAACCGAGGCGTGGTTACCGCTACACCTATCTATATTGTAAAAAACTCGGGACTGTACTGGTGTTGCACTGCCTTCGGGCATTGCCTCCAGTATTGTTCCCACCATCTTTGTATTTACAAATGTCCCATATGTGTCTATGACCGAGAGGACGTAAAACACCATTGTTCATTCAAAACGTCATACTGATATACCAGCGGGACTGTGAAGCAAATACCTTGATGCATTAGACGGAAATAAGTTGAAGTTAGAATTTTAAAATCATATATTGAAGGATTTTCATGTGTGTGCGTGTGGAGTGTGTGTGTGTGTGTTTGTGCTTGCGTGTGTGTGTGTGTGCACGTGTGCAAGAGAGAGAGTGAAAGAGAGAGAAAGAAAGTGCTTATTTAAACGCACACTCCCCCCATTGGGATATACCGGGGGGTCTTTTGCATAAAGTTCCCCTACCTTCTGGAAGTTCTGTGCTTGTAACTTCCTCTAAACTGTCACTCTCTTTGACTCTGCCTTTTCCCTTTGCTTGCTGTCATCTACTATCTGTCTGCCTTTCCGGTCCATTCTCCTGCCTTTTTTCACGAAACACTTTCAAAAAGATTTCCTCCAGCCGAAGTCGGACATGCTGGGCCTAATCATTTCTTACTTAGGCGCATAACGGCAGCATGATGCATCTGCGCTCATAATTGACAGGAAACTGTCTGAGCGATCGAAGAAGAAGAAGAAGGAAGAACAAACGCACGCCGAATCTGATCCGTCCATGACTTCCCAATCACAGATACGCAGGACATTTTGTTGCCGGTCGTTGGCTACATTGTAAAACATGTTCTTCTCTTTCATCATAATGAACACACAGACACCCCCATGGGGATACCTGGGGGAGGGACCTTTGTACAAATAGTTCCCCCACCTTCTGGGAGTTCTGTGCTTGTGACTTCCTCTAATAGGGCATTTGCCACGAGTGTTCGTTCTCTATACTAGACTACTAATTTGCCCACTCATTCCGCCCGAGTTACGCTGACCTTTCTAATTCAATTCTTCACGTGGCAAATGCCCTATTCTGTCATTCTCTTTTGACTTCCCCCTTTGCTTTACTGTCATCTGCTATCTTTCTGTCTGACTGGACCATTCTCCTGCCTTTTTTTCTCTGTATAAATTCTTACAAAAGATTTTTTCAGCCGAAGTCTGACATGCTGGGCCTAACTATTTCTAAGTTTAGGCGCATAACGGCAGCATGAAGCATCTACGCTCATATGACAGGAAACTGTCTGTGAGCGAACGAAGAAGAAGAACACACAGACAGAGAAAAAAACAACCACTGACTGAGAAACTGACTGACAGACAGGCACGGTTATATGTGACAGTGCATGGGAAAACCAGACAATGACTGAGAAACTGACTGACAGACAGGCACGGTTATATGTGACAGTGCATGGGAAAACCAGACAATGACTGAGAAACTGACTGACAGACAGGCACGGTTATATGTGACAGTGCATGGGAAAACACAGACAGACAATGACTGAGAAACTGACTGACAGACAGGCACGGTTATATGTGACAGTGCATGGGAAAACCAGACAATGACTGAGAAACTGACTGACAGACAGGCACGGTTATATGTGACAGTGCTTGGGAAAACCAGACAATGACTGAGAAACTGACTGACAGACAGGCACGGTTATATGTGACAGTGCTTGGGAAAACCAGACAATGACTGAGAAACTGACTGACAGACAGGCACGGTTATATGTGACAGTGCATGGGAAAACCAGACAATGACTGAGAAACTGACTGACAGACAGGCACGGTTATATGTGACAGTGCTGACTGAGAAACTGACTGACAGACAGGCACGGTTATATGTGACAGTGCATGGGAAAACCAGACAATGACTGAGAAACTGACTGACAGACAGGCACGGTTATATGTGACAGTGCATGGGAAAACCAGACAATGACTGAGAAACTGACTGACAGACAGGCACGGTTATATGTGACAGTGCATAGGAAAACCAGACAATGACTGAGAAACTGACTGACAGACAGGCACGGTTATATGTGACAGTGCATAGGAAAACCAGACAATGACTGAGAAACTGACTGACAGACAGGCACGGTTATATGTGACAGTGCATGGGAAAACCAGACAATGACTGAGAAACTGACTGACAGACAGGCACGGTTATATGTGACAGTGCATGGGAAAACCAGATAATGACTGAGAAATTGACTGACAGACAGGCACGGTTATATGTGACAGTGCATAGGAAAACCAGACAATGACTGAGAAACTGACTGACAGACAGGCACGGTTATATGTGACAGTGCATAGGAAAACCAGGCATAATGGAATTTTGACATAAATTGAGATTTAAATTTTTCATGGTAGAGTAAAGATTCCTTGTTAATACACAGAAAACCAAATTGAGTTGTCTGGTCTGGTTTTTATTTTATAATTAATTGTGAAGTCTGGCATTCGAAATAGATCATTTGCAGAAATTGGGAACAGAAGATACAACTTTGCCTCTTTGTTTCTATTGACTTGATTTAGAAAACAATCAAATAAACGAAGAAATCATTGATAATTGTCTTTCATGTTGTGGATACTGGTAGAACACATAAAAACAGACATAAATATGCCCTAAATAGAAAATTGATATTTTGGGGGTTGTTGACTATTTTTGGCTTTTGCTAGAAACATTCTGAGCGACTTATGTAGGTTTTTTCCATGCACCATCACATATTACAGTGTAGAGTGGCACAGTGGTAGCGCGTTCGCTTCGTGTCAAGTAAACCCGAGTTCGAACCTGGGTACAGGGGATTTTCCCTCTCACTTTGCACTAGGCCTTACGGCCTGAACGTGGTCTTTCGGATGAGACGATAAACCCAAGGTCCCGTGTGCCCATGCACTAAGCACACGTTAAACCCAGTGGCAACGAAAAAGTTGTCATTTGGTAAAAATTTACCCCCCTCCTTTCCTTCCTCATCAGTCACACCAAACATCGCATGCAAAAAAATAAAAAATTGGGTGGCGCGCCTCTGGCTGCGACGCGCTCTCCAGGTGGAAGCAACCCGAATTTCACAGAGACGCCTCTGTGACTATAATGCACCTAACCTAACCTATTGTATTCTTACAGGCCGATCCGTCCATGACTCCTCTGTCGCAGATCAGCAGCATGTTCTGTCGTCGGCCCTTGGCCAGATTGTGAAACGTGTCCTCCACCCTCATCATAGTGCAGATGATGTTCTCCTGAAACTTGAACGCTGAAAGATTTAAAAAAATAAATAAATAAAATGATAATAACAATGTGAATGCCTCCATAATTTCATAAAGCAGAAAACTTTGCAGTCTCCGTTTTATCTTTTTTCAAAACAATTTTCGGTAAAGGTCAAGATGTGCCCCCCCCCCCCCCCCACATTTCTCGGCTCTCCCCGTATTTTCACACTTGCCTTTCTTCCCAAACATTAAGCTGTATTTTATGAACCTTTTCAGCTAATTATCTTTGTTGACTAATTAATCGCAGTCATGATAAAGGCCATTATCTAATAGGACCCCCATCCCTAATACCTATGTAGTGCAGTACACACAACAGCCGTCTTACCTTTATTTTCTACTGTCATTGAATGCATGTGTTTAATTATGTAAATGGATGAAAATTAGTGTTCAATATAGCAAACGACAGAGGATGAAGTACTCAATCTGCAGTAAGAAAGGCGAGACTGAAAAAGTGGAAACAAATGAGAAATGGAGGAGGGGGGGGGGGGGGCGCATCTTTACCTTTACCCAATTTTCTTAACCCCGTGGGGATACCAGGGCGTCTTTTGTATAAATAGTTCCCCACCATCTGGAAGTTCTGTGCTTGTAACTTCCTCTAATCTGTCACTCTCTTTGACTCGGCCTTTTCCCTTTGCTTACTGTCATCTACTATCTTTCTGCCTTACTCGGCCCATTCTCCTGCCTTTTTTCCCGAAACACCTTAAAAAAGATTTCCTCCAGCTGAAGTCGGACTTGCTGAGTCTAACTATTTCTTAGTTAGGAGCATAACGGCAGCATAATGCATCTGCGCTCATAATTGACAAGAAACTAGAAAACTGTCTGAGCGATCAAAGAACAAGAAGATAATTTTCTAAATTATGAAACGAGCTGAAAACTATTATACCGTAAAAGGCAGGCTATATATATCGTCGCTGTCCGACGCTAACCGTGTATTTACACAATCAGTGATTTTACAGGAGCATCAAAAAACATATTGTCGCCTGCTACAAAGTCAATCCCCATTTCATATACGCTTGACCCTTCTTCTTTACCGATGAGTAAACATGTGACACAATAAAAGTTGCATTAACACCCAAAATGTTCGTGATAATTCAGTTACACGGTTAGTCACAAAGTTAGTGCATTGTTCTCACAATGGGAGATACGACAGCTGCCGGCAGTTACACGATTAGCGTGACCAGTTACACGCTTATCGCGTCAAAACCAGCAACAACCCGCCACATACACGATTATTTCCATGGTATCATGTGACAAATTTGAGCATTTTCATTGGTCGCAGACACAAGATATTTATAGAAGACCTGCGTGAGGTCACTGGAAGGAGTTTCAGTAAAAAATCTATTTTTGTCAAATTTTGTAGATACACGGTTAGCGTCGGACAGCGACGATATATTATAATTTTTTTGTGTTTTTTCCTCTCAACTTTGGCCCATGTGGCTTATAGACTGGTGCAGCTCATTTGAGGTTTTTTTTTCAATTATATATCAATCAGTAAAATTACATTGTTTTCCAGGCAGCCACATTCTCCAGCCTATTTTCAGCTTCTTTAGAGCTCTCAAAATTGGCTTTGACAATTGATAGATTCTTCTTCTTCTTCTGTGTTCCCAGGCCATAAGGCCACAATGGGCACGTATGTGTCTGTTTTCAGTTTTCACTGGTCTCCTTGCTGCGTACAGCCGACACATCCTGATTTCGGAGGAGCTCAAAGGAGAAAACTATATGGAAGATTGATTTTTTTGAAAAATGGCAGGAGAATGGGCCACCAACATTAAGTCGGAAAGATAGTAGATGACACAAAGCAAAGGCAGAATCAAAGAGAGAGACACATTAGAGGATATGCTACAAGCACAGAACTTCCAGAAGGTGGGGGAACTCTGTACGGAAGACATCCCCCCCCCCTCCCTGGGTATCCCCATGGGGGGTAACAGATTCAAATCTCATCCTTTAAGTGTTTAAAGACCCACCACATCACGTGTCAAAATCATGGTTTTCACATGTTTTTCCTCTTATAAGAAAGCTTAACCCTTTCACCGCCAGCCATATTTCAGCCAAAATTGTCCATTAAATTTACCTGGATAGAGAACAAAATCCATCTGCAGTATTGGGGATTCTTCTGTGACATATGTAACATAAGGTCTACCCTTACTTCCCAAAACTAAGACAATAGGATCTTTGGATAATAGACCCCAATTCCATGCCTTTTGGTGACATAGGTGTTAAATGACTGTGGTGCTAACATGCGACATTGGCAGCGAAAGGGTTAAGAAGCACAAGAGGGAATGTGACACGTGACGTGGGGGTCTTTAAGAGTATCAAATACTGTGTTGTAATTGGGGAATTTCTATCTGTAACTCTTCTAGCGCCATGTAGCTTTTTGACGTTCCTCGTTGACCGTTGCATCTCAACCGACAAGAGGGAAGTAACTATTATTTTCTCGAGTGAGCGTGCAATGGCTTTAACGGCAGAAACAGACAAAAGCTCTAAAAACAATAATAATAATAATTTTATTTCATATAGCACTAAAATCCATACAGAAGTATGCTCGATGCGCTTTACAAAAGCAACATTAAAATCAACATTAAAAACATGCATTAAAATCAACAAGAAAGTCATGCTACCAACATTCCGGTGCAAAGAAATAAAGTAACAAAAATAACATGATTCTCATTCACAAGTGAATTAATTTCATCAAAAAAGGATACGAAATCTATCTGGAAGGCCATAAACCATATATCTGGAAAAACATCTGTTTCACCTTCCAATACTGGTACTGGATTGTCTGCAGAACTTCTTAACAACCATTTTACTACTGTTGCCCAAAGGACAGTAGAGGCAAACAATACAAATTCCAACGACTTAGTGATGCTTAAAGACTTTAGTGAATCAAAACAAATAAATATAAATCTTGATATTCCGTACATGAGTGTCCATGAAGTTTATAAAGAACTATGTACATTAAAACAGTCTAGTTGTCGGGGCCTCAATGGGCTAGATAGTAAAGTCCTGAAAGTATCTGCTCCTATAGTTTCCGAATCAATAACATATTTATAACTTATGCATTAAAAAACCTAATTTCCACAGGCTTTAAAAGAAACTAAAGTTTTGTCAGTTTTTAAATCTGGAGATGCTTCTGATCCTTCCAACTATCGACCCATTTCTCTACTGTCCATCTTATCAAAGCCTATTGAAAAACACATAAAAAATAACGTGCAATCCTATTTTATAGCATTTGACTTATTACATCCAAATCAAAATGGCTTTAGGAAAAAAACATTCGTGTCACACTATGCTAAGTAATCTTATAGATAAATGGCATTCAAATATTAACAACGATTTATTCACTGGAGCTGTTTTTCTCGCCTTCGCAAAGGCTTTTGATACAATCGACCCTACACTTCTCACTAGGAAACTTCAATTATATGGCTTAAATGACGCTTGTGTTAAACTCATTTCGTCTTTCGTAAATAACAGAAGGCAGGCAGTATTGCAAGATTCATCATTATCCTCTCTCTCTCCTATCAAATACAGTGTTCCCCAGGGATCAGTTTTAGGGCCATTACTATTTTCAATGTACATAAACGATCTTCCGCTTCATATCTCATCTTCATGTGAACTTTTCGCTGATGACTCTACTATTCACCATGCAAACAAACAAATTGAAAATGTATATGCGTCCTTACAAGAGGATATAAACAAACTTGTCACATGGATATCCATCCTCAAAAATCAAAATTTATGTTAGTGACAACTAAACAAAAACGTCAAAACATTAAGTCCCATTCATGTAACCTACGCATCTTTGATAAACAACTGGAAGAGGTAAATTTCTACAAGCTACTTGGCCTTACCATTGATAATAATCTTTCATGATCCAAACATATTTCCCTTCCGTGCAAAAGAGTATCTATGAAAACTTTTCAACTAAACCGAATAAAGCATTTTCTAGATCAACATACGCGAAAACTGTTTTTCCATGCTTACATTCAAACCGACATCGACTATGTATCATCATGCTGGGATCTAGCAAGTCGAAATACCTTAAAACCACTTAAAAGCATTTATCGACGCTCTCTGAAGCTCATTCTTCTTAAGCCATCGTCCCTCCTTCCTAGTGATTATAAGAAATTAGGTATACTCCCAATACATCTTAAGTGTCAATATAACAAAGCCGTGCTTATGTATAAAATAATGAATGATTTAACACCAGCTTATCTGTTTAATATGTTCACCATCAACAATATCCGTGGCAAGAAAATTGTCCACATTCCAAAACCAAGAACAAACTTATTCATGACATCTCTAATTTATTCAGGTGCCAAGCTATGGAATATGCCTGTCCATCTAAAAACGAATCCCAGCTTATTAACCTTTAGAAGGGCGTATCATAAATATTTGATTGATCAACTATAATTCCTGTAGGCATATTTGTGTTTGTTTTTTACTAATGCTAAATATTCATATGTACAATTTTGCATTTCATTATGCATTTTGCATCCATGATTATTGTAATTCTGAATGCCATGCCCACGGAGCAGCAACCTACATGCTATGCATGATATGTGTGTACGGGCATGCTTATGTATATGGGTGTAAACGTGTATGTGTGCGCATATGAGGGTGTGTGTGATGAATGTGGTATGTGTGTGTGTATGCGCGCGCGCACGCGAGAGACAGAGAAACAGACAGACAGAGAGAGAGAGAGAGAGAGAGAGAGAGAGAGAGAGAGAGAGAGAGAGAGAGAGAGATATTATACAATTGTTCTTTAAATTTTGAATGTACATGTAAATAAATAACGAAATGCTGTATTTGCTGCCACTTTTTGCATGTCTATGATTTTTTTAATTATTATTTTTCCATTGTCATGTTTTGCCTGAGGGCATGGTGTAAAAAAGCTGTCTCAGCTTATCCAATTTCCCTCATTAAAAAAGTTTGTATTCGTATTCGTATTCATATTCGTATTCTCTCTCTCTCTTATAATACACGATCCCTGATAAAATTATATCATTTAAGCGACACACTTTACGCAACATGAATATAAACATTCTGGCCACAACAAGATAAACAAAATCTAACAATATAAAAAAGAAAAATACTAAATTTGTATACTAAATCAGTAGTAAATGATTATAACAGGAACACTAAACACACTAAGCCAAACACATGGCAGGCCGCCCGGCAGTGTATGTCTTTTGCGCTTGGTGGGAGTGTAGGGTGATGTCTTGGAGCGATTATACATTCGCCCATAGTGCTAGAAGAGTTGGGATGCCCTGTGCACATGTGCTTGCTTGTTGTCGTACCCTGGCTAAAAGACTCCAGGGATCATCCCAACAGCCGAACACTATGGTACAAATGCACCAGCTAGGGATGAGAACATTACGTGTGCGACCGTTTTTTGGATTATCACGCCACGTGGGCAGCCACACTCCGACTTCGGAGGTATGCACGTGAGCTCATTTTCTGTGACAAGGCCGGCAACATCTACTTTTGTTGGTTGCAAAATACAGGCAAAAAAGAAAGAAATGAAGAAAAAGAGGAAAGAAAGAAAAGGAAGAAAGAATGAAAGATGAAAAGAAACAATGAAAGCTAAGAAGAAAGAAAAGAAAGAAATAAAGAAAAAAGAACAGAAAGAAAGAAAGAAAGAAACAAAGGAAGAAAGAAAGAAAGAAAGAAAGAAAGAAAGAAAGGAAGAAAGAATGAAAGGAAGAAAGAAAGAATGAAAGGAAGAAAGAAAGAAAGAAAGAAAGAAAGAAAGAAAGAAAGAAAGAAAGAAAGAAAGAAAGAAAGAAAGAAAGAAAGAAAGAAAGAAAGAAAGAAAGAAAGAAAGAAAGAAAGAAAGAATGAAAGAAGAAAGAAAGAAAGAAAGAAAGAATGAAAGGAAGAAAGAAAGAAAAAGAGGCAAGAAAGAACGAAAGAAAGATGACAGAAA
>CM065702.1:43714431-43826931 GCA_017654935.2 Phymorhynchus buccinoides | reverse complement strand
GAGAGAGAGAGAGAGAGAGAGAGTGTGTGTGTGAGAGAGAGAGAGAGAGAGAGAGAGAGAGAGACAGACAGAGAGAGAGAAAGAGAGAGAGTGTGCATGTGTGTTAAAGAGAGAGAGACAGGGGGAGAGAGAGAGAGGGAAAGAGAAAATGGAGAGACAGCAACAGAGACTGAGAGAGAGGAAAATAAAGGCCAAGCGAGAAAGAGAGAGAGCGGGAGAGAGGGAGAGAGAGTCGAGCTAAGTCAAGAACATTTTAATTGCTAGGCCATGCCCATACGATGGCTTGATAAAAATATGGACATGTATCACAAAACAGCAGAAAGAGAGAGAGAGAGATAGAGAGAGAGAGAGAGAGAGAGAGAGAGAGAGAGAGAGAGAGAGAGAGAGAGAGAGAGAGAGAGAGAGAGAGAGAGAGAGAGAGAGAGAGAGAGAAGAGAAGAAAATTGTGTGTGTTTGTGTGCATGTGTGTGTGTGTGGAGGGGGGTGGGGGTGAGAAATAACTAAAAATGTAAGAGAGAACTAATTATAGACAAAGGTAGACAATTAGGCCACACAGAGACGGACGGACACCGAAAGACAGAACCAGAGACACAAAGAAAGAAAAGAGAGACAGACAGATATCAAAACAGACAGATATCAAAACAGACAGACAGATATCAAAAGACAGACAGGAAGGTAAAGACAAAATGTGACCCAGCACCACGAAAGGGACATTAAGTGTCAAATTGACCACACTGAGAAAAGTATACCGTTGGAAACTTCAGACCATTCTCTTTCTAATGATACAAGAACCAGTCTTGTATCTTTTTCCATTCCAGAGTTATGAGCATTTAAAGTTGGTATGGTGAGCGTCAGCCATTTTGAGAAAACCACAGTCCAAAGTCTGTCTAGCTGTAGAAAATGCATTGACCTACTCGTTTTAAAGCACTTTTAAGAGCATTTAGAGACCATATTAAAGATTGTCCTTTATAAATATGAAAGATAAGATGTTAGAGAACACACACAAAAACATAACTCATAAAAAAAGAGATTTTTTACTTTTCAAGACTGCTGTGCGAAACTAGCTGAGAGACTTAATGTCCCTTTCGTGGTGCTGGGTCACAACTGTTCAGCAAAACCTCGACTGATACAGTGGAACCTCCCTATTAAGACCCGTTCTAAAAAGATATGACCATAATTTTTTGGACCAGATTTGTTCTCCTTCGTATCCAGACTACTAAGTGTCCACCTCCCTAACTTAAGACCTCTCAATATTAAAGGGGCACTCTGATGGATGAGTTTTTGCAAGAAACACGTCGAGGTCACCAGAAAGACAGCCTTTTCAATTCAAGGATCGGAACACTCACTTTGCTCTGGTTTCATAGAAATCGAACCGTCAAAACGGAGATTCCTCCTTGGCGGAGTTGCTGGAGAGAGAAGCCATTTTGGACGGGGTGGGTGAAGGCCACTGAGGGTGGTTGAAGCTTTTTTTTCTTTGTAGTGCAGCAAAAACAAAATTGGAGCTATTTCCTTTGTTGTGAGCAAAACTCTTTTTGGTAAACTGTATAAAAACTGTATACAAAGGCTTGTATTGTGGAAATTTTGTGCAAATGATTTGGTCTAACTCAGGCGGCTATTAGAAAAGAGAAGGCACATGTCTTCTCTTTCATTGAAAGAATCTGACTTCCAGCACCTCCGCCAAGGAGGAATTGCCTATTTGACGGTTTGATTTCTAGGAAACCAGAGCAAAGTGAGTGTTGCAATCTCTGTAAAGGGTGTTTTCCTGTAAACACATGCTTCTTGCAAACACTCATCCGTCAGGGTGCCCCTTTAACAGTTTAAGAGCTTTTTGGATGATTTTTCAAGGTCTTAATATGCAGGCTCCACTGTATAACACTAACAGACAACAAACGGAGAAGTGGAAGAATCAATGACAATACCTCAGGTAGATGTAGGCCGACTCGGGAGCCCTGAAGACCTGCAAAAGACAAAGTTCAACGCCACTGACGACAAAAATATAACAACAGAATGCAATGCAGCACAAATTTCCAACGGAGTAGCAAAGAAAAGAAACTCTATGGAGAGCTTTTCGGACAACAAACAGGTCTTCAGAAAAGAAATTCATCTTAACCCTTTCAACGTCGGCCATTTTTCAGCTAAAACTTTCCATTAACCCTTTCATTGCCAACGTCGCATTTTTGCACCACAGTGATTTAACACTCATGTCACTAAAAGGCATTAAATCAGGGTCTGTTATCCAAAGACCCTGTTCTCTTAATTTGGGGAGGTAAAGACATGCCTTACTTTAAATATGTCACAGAGGAAAGATTCTGTCGGCAATATTGGGGATTCGTCTGTGACGTGCATAAAATAGGGCCTATCCTTAGCTCACAAAATGAAGAACATAAGGTCACTGGATACCAGACCCTCATGTGAACATGTTCATATTCTGATCGCTTCTCGGCCTTTTGGCTAAGACTGATTCAGGAACATAAATTTTTGTTTATACCCTGGTTGGTTTGTTCAGCCCGTCGTACATGGCGAAAGCCGATACGCGACGTTAAACTGAACTTCCACCCTCATGTGATGCCTTTCAGTGACGTGGGTGTTCAATCATTGTGGTGCCAAGTGGCGATGAAAGGGTTGATTCTCCATCTAAATGATGAAAATTCTATAATATACTACCGGCAAGAACAACAACAGAACATAATGATTGCAATTACCGATTTTATGGAGCAATATAGAATTTCAAAACTGAAACAGATGTGACCTGTCAAGAACAACAACAGAAAACAATGAATGCAATTACCGATTTTATCCATGGAGCAATATATAGATTTTCAAAACTGAAACAGATGTGTCCTGTCAAGTTATTATAACCTTGTTGACCTTTGACCTCCAATATAACAATTTTTCTCAGCCATCTATTTCACATCTTGATCTTAGCAGTTACAGTCCTCAAATTTGGTAGGTTAAAAAATGTATTATTCGCTTAAGGTGTGTCCATTTTTCTCAGCCATCTATTTCACATCGTGATCTTAGCAGTTACAGTCCCCAAATGTGGTAGGTTAAAAAATGTATTATTTGCATAAGGTGATAATAAATTGAGCGCTTCTTGCGGACAACTGGAGATCACTCTATAGGCTTGTATTACTCCTCTTTAACAAATAAGAAGCAACATCTATTTTTGCCTTATCAGTTATCACGTGAGAAAGATAGAGAGAAAGAGAGAGAGAGAGAGAGAGAGAGAGAGAGAGAGAGAGAGAGAGAGAGAGAGAGAGAGAGAGAGAGAGAAAGAGAGTGAGTTTTTTGTTGCTAAGAAATGTCCTCTGAATGAAATGCCACCTGGTTCCCAGGGCCAAGGAGAATAAACCCACATAAACAGCCCATCACAGGAAGCTAAGTATCAATGACCTTAATAACTTGAACTTTAACCTTGTTTCTTCTTCTTCTTCCAATAATGTCCAACTGTCATTTATCGGCAATTATTGACATATGCAGGGGTTCAAAGACGAAGATGTGCAGCACGGGATGAGATAGGATTTCAGAAATATATTAGATAATAGAATAGCGTTTGTTGTCAAATCCATCACATCTTTGCAATAACACTTTCTGCACATACAGAGGAAGGGGGGGGGGGGGGGGACAGAGAGGGGGGGGGAAGGAGGGAAAGAGCTTGAAAGAACTGAAAATGAGGGGGGGGGGGGGTAGAAATACATGATGAAAGACTTGTAGCCATACTTAGCAACACCCCTTATTTAAACACAACGCAGACAGCGGTATATATATTTAACCTCCTCATTAGCTCACCAGTTACTAAGCAACACCAACATTTTTTTAACCTTCTCATTAGCGCGCTAGTGAACTACTTAGGAAACACCCGTATTTATTTTCGTTTAATCTGAACAAATTTCCCCACCCTTGTGATTATCTCTCAGATGTGAATCGGCCCATAGAATTAATGTCTGTCAAAATCATTTTCTTCTGCCTGGTGATTTGGGTGTTTAAATGATCCAACCCTCTTTTCAGATGATTCATCGCTTCGTGGCAGCTTTGTCGCTAACCTCATTTTGAATTTAATTTGCTTATAGAGTAAATAAGGGTTTAACACTGATGATGGTGGTTGCTTAATGAAAGAAGAGGAAGAGGGTTGGTTGGGTTTAAAAGCTTAACTAAATGTTTTGAGCATTGTTAAGATAATGAAGGGGGAAAAGTCTCGCAAAACAAATTGAATCAAGTGGAACGTTCACATATATGACTTGTATGAGGTCTCAATTAGAGAGAGAGAAAGAGAGAGGGGGAGGGGGAGGGAGGGAGAGAGAGAGAGAGAGAGAGAGAGAGAGAGAGAGAGAGAGAGAGAGAGAGAGAGAGAGAGAGAGAGAGAGAGAGAGAGAGAGAGAGAGAGAGAGAGAGAGAGAGAGAGAGAGAGAGAGAGAGAGAGAGAGACAGACAGACAAAAGTCTGAAGGTTTATTTGATGCCATTCAGACAGAACTCAAAGAGAGACAGAGACTGATAAAAAAATTTGTAGAGAGAAGACTGAGAAAGAGAGCTCTAGAGAGAGAGAGTTAGAGACAGAGACAGAGAGAGAGAGAGAGAGAGAGAGAGAGAGAGAGAGAGAGAGAGAGAGAGAGAGAGAGAGAGAGAGAGAGAGGTCTGATGGTTCATTTGTTAAGGCTACTGAGAGACAGAAACTGAGAGAGAGAGAGAGAGAGAGAGAGAGAGAGAGAGAGAGAGAGAGAGAGAGAGAGAGAGAGAGAGAGAGAGAGAACAGTGAACACTGAAAAACTTTATTTAACAAGGATAAAGATTTTAGGAGAGAGAGAGAGAGAGAGAGAGAGAGAGAGAGAGAGAGAGAGAGAGAGAGAGAGAGAGAGAGAGAGAGAGAGAGAGAGAGAGAGAGAGAGAGAGAGAGAGAGAGAGAGAGAGAGAGAGAGACAGAGACTGAAAGTCAATTGTAGACCAAAACACTTTCAACAGGTAATAAGCACCTGGCCAATCCTAATTACCTGTATCTAATTAAGCGTGCTTAAATCTGAATGACTCATCAAACGGGCATGCACCGTTGACTGAGTCAGAGTACCTTTCATTGAAAGATCTTATTGAAAGAAACGGCCTTTGCTGCTTCGCAAAATCTTCTGTGTGTATAATCTAATATCTGCTGTGTGTATAATCTGCTATAAACTGTTACATTTCTAATATAAAGTCACACTGACATGTGGTAATTAAACCCTTTCAATAGGAATTGTTCGGAAATAATTAAGGGGAGTAAAATTTCATGGTGCGTGGGAGCGAACTTGCCTAATTCAATCGGTCAAACAGGGGAAGTTACTCTACCATCAGGTACATCCCCAGCTCTCGCCTCGTGTGTTTGAGTAGACATATAGCACTTAGAACACTGTGCGTCATTCTAAAACTGATGTCATTTATATTTTTACGTCACATTTTGCAAGTTCTATCAGTTTATGGGTACTGGCCACCCCTAATTTTTATAAAAATAATGTTTGCAAGTCGCTGACTCGCATCCTGCGGGTTCAAGCTTCGATGCCATGCTGCCATGGTTGCTATGGTTTTGACCGAGTAAGTCGAGGTAATCAACTTTAATTTTCACGAAGTGCTCTCCCCTAGTGTTTTCCGAAAATCGTCTAATAAAAAGGTTCAAAAGAAGACAAAGATAGGATTCTTCTTCTTCTGCGTTCCCGGGCCATAAGGCCACAATGGGTACGTATGTGTCCATCTTCCAGCTTTCACTGGTGTCCTCGCAGCATTCAGACGACACATTCCGATCTCGGAGGAGCTCAAAAGGAGAAAACTATATGGAAGATATTTTGTGGAAAAACGTCAGGAGAATGGAACAAAAAGTCAGAAAGATAGTAGATGAAACAAAGCAAGGGCAAAAGGCAGAGTCAAAGAGAGTGACAGATTAGAGGAAGTTACAAGCACAGAACTTCCCGAAGGTGGGGGAACTATTTGTACGGAAGACCCCCCGGTATCCCCACGGGGGAGATAGGCTTCATCTACTGCAACACTGTTATTTTCTCCTTGTTTCTTTCAGATTCTCTTTCATACTTTTGTCAGTAAGAGGCAGTAATCTATGAAAAGATCTAAAAGATAGGGTTCCGGGGTAGTGGGCGGATGCCTCGTGCTTCCATATGGGGAGCTGGACGAACCCACCCCCTGCACAAGTCCCTCTCCGTGGGAACATCGGGGGGTCTTTCGTAAAAATATTTTCCCCACCGTCTGGAAGTTTTGTGCTTGTAACTTCCTCTAATCTGTTACTTCCTTTGACTCTGCCTTTTCCTTTTCCCACTGTCATCCACTATCTTTTTGACTTATTGGCCCAAAGTTCTACTGCCCTTTAAAAAAAAAAATCTTCTTTGAGCTCCTCCGAAATCGGAATGTGTCGGCTGTACGCAGCGTGGAGACCCGTGAAAACTGAAAACCGGACACATACGTACCTTACCCACTATGGCCATAATTGGCCTGGGAACGCAGAAGAATAAGAAGAAAAAGATAGGGTTCAAGTTTTACGAAAGTACTGCACAGCTTTTCCCCCCTTTCTTTTGTGAGAGAATCCTTGAAGAGAACTCAGACCACACGCTTCATGGGAAAAAAGTCACGTACTTCAGCGTATAGCGGGGGTTTTTGTGGATTTTTTTCTTCTTCTTCTGTCAGGTGGTCTATTATTACAATCCGTGAGATAGGAATTTCAGATTAAACTGTGTGCAATGCAAATGCCCCAAAAAGAAAATCTAGATCACCTGTTTCTTTCCCACGCTTTTCGGCTAACTTCACTACAGTGCAACCTCCCTTATAAGACCTTCAAAAATATTCCAAAATGAGGTATTATAAGGGAGGGGTCTTAGAAGGGAGGTAATTTTAATACTTACAAAGAAGGGCAATGTTTCAGAGAAGTGTTTCAGAGAAGTCTTATGTGGGAGGGAGTCTTATAATACTTACAAAGAAGGGCAATGTTTCAGAGAAGTGGGTCTTATGTGGGAGGGAGTCTTATAATACTTACAAAGAAGGGCAATGTTTCAGAGAAGTGTGTCTTGTGTGGGAGGGAGTCTTTTAATACTTACAAAGAAGGGCAATGTTTCAGAGAAGTGGGTCTTGTGTGGGAGGGAGGGGGCAGAGAAGTCTTTTTATAATACTTACAAAGAAGGGCAATGTTTCAGAGAAGTGGGTCTTATGTGGGAGGGAGTCTTTTAATACTTACAAAAGGAAGGGCAATGTTTCAGAGAAGTGGGTCTTGTGTGGGAGGGAGTCTTTTAATACTTACAAAGAAGGGCAATGTTTCAGAGAAGTGGGTCTTGTGTGGGAGGGAGTCTTTTAATACTTACAAAGAAGGGCAATGTTTCAGAGAAGAAGTGGGAGGGAGTCTTATAATACTACAAAGAAGGGCAATGTTTCAGAGAAGTGGGTCTTGTGTGGGAGGGAGTCTTTTAATACTTACAAAGAAGGGCAATGTTTCAGAGAAGTGGGTCTTGTGTGGGAGGGAGTCTTTTAATACTTACAAAGAAGGGCAATGTTTCAGAGAAGTGGGTCTTGTGTGGGAGGGAGTCTTTTAATACTTACAAAGAAGGGCAATGTTTCAGAGAAGTGGGTCTTATGTGGGAGGGAGAGTTTTAATACTTACAAAGAAGGGCAATGTTTCAGAGAAGTGGGTCTTATGTGGGAGGGATCTTATAATACTTACAAAGTGTTTCAGAGAAGTTGAGTCTTATAATACTTACAAAGGGAGGTTTCAGAGAAGCTGTAATACTACAGTATTCTTAGTATTAAGTAGAGTGATGAGAGCCAAAACCAAACGCAATCATTATGTAGCATGCATAAAGATTGCCTGCAAGAGAATGTACACACAGACGCACAAATGCATACAAGAAAAGAGCACACACGCACGCACGCACACTATACACACACACACTCTCACACACACACACTGTGGGGTGAAACCATGGGTAAGCAAACAGCTGTAGTTTTGCATACATGTCCCAAACAAACAGGCCATATATATATTTTTTTAATTAGGTGTTTTTAATTTAATTAAATTGTCTATAGTCTAGTATAGATAGTTTTCTTTTTATTGTCTTTCTGAGCACCTTTGCTGCATAATTATGTTAACACTATAACAGACTTGATTTTTTTTTTTTTTTTTTGCACCTCCATCTGCATGTCTTTTCTGCATCTGTGGCCAAAGCAAGTTTTGTCATGAATGCACACATCAACTGGATTGAGTCGTTGCCTGTATCTAAGAAAAAATATATCATTATTTGAAGCTTACTTACTATTGAAAATACAGCAAAGAAAGTCTACACAGGAATGCTATTAGTATTACGATTAACATGTAACAATTATTTATCACATTTCTGACAGTGACAGGTATGGGAATAGGGCATTTGCCACGAGTGTTCGTTCTCTATGCTAGACTACTACTTTGCCCGAGCTCGTTCTGCCCGAGTTACGATGACCTTTCTAAATCAACTCTCTAAATTCAACTCCCAGTGAAATTCAAGGTCGCCGGCGCACGGCAAATGCCCTATTTGCCAAAGTGCTTGGACAGAGTGATTTTCAGTCACAAGCACAGACAGACAGACAGACAGAAACACATACAGGTGTAGAGTGGCACAGAGGTAACGCGTTCGCCTCGTGCACGATAAACCCCGAGTTCGAACCTGGGTACAGGGGATTTACCCTCTTAGTCTTACTCTGCACTAGGCCTTATGGTCTGAACATGAAGTCTTTTGGATGATACGATAAACCGAGGACCCTTGTGCCCATGTGCTTAGCACACGTTAAACCCAGTGGCAACGAAAAAGTTGTCATTTGGTCAAAATGTACCCCCCCCCCCCCTATTTTTTTTCATCAGTTACACAAAAATCGCATGCAAATAAAAATAATAAAAAAGGGTGGCGCGCCTCATGCTGCGACGCGGTCTCCAGGTGGGAGCAACCCGAATTTCACAGAGACGCCTCTGTGACTATAAAGTACCAAATACCAAATATACATTGTACACACACGCAAACACACATGGAAGTGACACACACAATCAACTTCTCTCTCTCTCCGAGTCTCTCTCTCTCTCTCTCTCTCTGGGTCTCTCTCTCAATACCTTCCATCCTAGGTTCTCAAAGAAGGTGCTCAGTCTGGCTTGCCCTGTGGTTTTACCCCCACACGGTCCTGCGTCAACAAAACAAACAATCAGAGCTTCAGGTTGTCAGCACGCCCGCGCCAACTACGCATATTTTTCGTCAAAAACGAACATCGACACGACGCGTTGGGATGCGCCCGTCTAGCGCATCCAGTTCGGCAGCCATTTAATCAATGAAACCATTGTGCCCGCTTAAGTGGCCCATCATTTTGAAAATTGACCCCTCATTTTGTGCAGCCTGAAAACAATCTGAGCCTCTGAAAACAATGGACGCTCCTAGTCCAACATAAGGGAATGAAGGTGTCAGAGTTTTAAAGACAGGGTTCATACAGATCTGTGTACAAAAATGTCCAGGACATTTCCAGGACCAGTTAACTAAATTTCAAGGACTCAATCTGGCATACCAGTCAATGCCGGTTTCGTTCCCGCCTGAGCTCCGCCTGTGTTGCTTGTACTTCTGGCCTTGACAATGGCTTTTTACAGCACTCTCACCCATGCTGGCGATGTCAAAGTTCTTTTTGCATACTGTGCAATTAGCTTTCAGTTTTGAACCATGTGTTGACGGAGCTAACCAGCTCTGATATTCTTTTTTGCAGCCAAACATTGTTGAAAATGCAGTCTCCTTTACCGGAGAACGGAAGTACGGTAAAGGGAAGTAACTTCAGCGGCAGACAACTCGCGCAAATGTCGTCTGCTATGATCGCGATATCGGTATGACCATGCAAGTTTTTTTGTTTTGTTTTTTGAATTTAGTTTTACCCTTCAATATTTTTTGTGGAGGACAGATTTTGACTTTGAGTTTGATGGATTGAGATTAAGGACGTGGTCAGACGATACTGAAAATTCCAGGACTTTTCCAGGAGTTTTGGGGCCTTTGCTGTTTTTCAAGCACTTTTCAAGCCCTGGAAAAGGCCATGTCAATTTTCCAAAGTTTCAAGGACCCTGTACGAACCCTGTAAAGACGTTCGTATGCCAATTCAAGTTTGACAGGAAAATCAAAACTGAACATCGACGAGTCCATGATGGCATCGGATGGGGACTTAAAGCAAGTCTGACCCATGATGGGCTTTACGCAACAATTAAAAACCCATGGCAGTTAAAAGTCAATAAGAGATTGTTGGTTCCCTCACAACAAACCACTACAAAAGCAAAGTCAGAGGCAAAAGGTCTAACGGAACGAAGCGAGCTTAGAAGTGACCAAGGTATGGTGTGCACACAGATTTACTTCCCATGAAGTAAATGCATCAAATTGACAACTATTTATTAATTCCGGACATATATGGCTGGAACGACTTGAAAGAAGCGAGTGAAGCACTAAAAGATCCTCCGAAGTCGGATTGTGGCTGCCCACATAGAGGGGTAATCAAAAACGGTCACACACATAATGTTCTCATCCCTAACTGGTGCATTTTTACCACAGCGTTCAAGTGCTCTCTCTTAGTTTTTTTCTGTCCGAAAATCGTCTATTAGTATTACACAACAGTTAATGATGTACATAACCGAAAATATGTATAATTTTAATTGGGAAGAGAAAAAACCCTGACCTAAACACAAGCTGTAACTTTAGCACCCTCTCTATTCATGAACGAGCGGCAGATGGTCAAGGAATGTTATTGATGTTAACCCTTTCACCGCCAAAGTCACATTTTAGCACCACAGTGATTTAACACCTATGTAACTAAAAGGCATCAAATTGGGGTCTATATATCCAAAGACCCTAGTGTCTTAGTTTTGGGAAGAAGGATAGACCTTATTTTATATATGTCACAGAAGAATCCCCAATACTGCAGATGGATTTTGTTCTCTACCCAGGTAAATTTAATGGAAAGTTTTGGCTGAAGTATGGCTGGCGGTGAAAGGGTTAACATTTAGGTGTTTTTTGTGTGTGTTTGTGTGTAAGAATAAAGTAGAATCTATATTGGTACTGTTTTAGTGTGTGTTGTGTGTTGATTGATTGATCGATTGATTGATTGATTGATTGATTTAATTTAAAGTCTGTTCACACAATGGTGATATTAGACTATTAAAAAAAAAAGAAACAAAAAATTAAAGTTAATTAAGTGCGTGAACTATAGTAATCTTGCAATTCCAGTGTATAAGACTGTGTGTGTTGTGGTGTGTGTGTGTATGTATGTGAATATGAGTGCGTGTGTATGAATAAGTGTAACTATGCATATGATGTATGTGGATGTGGAAGAAAAAACAACAACAAAAACACCCTAATAAATTAACAGGAAGAAAAAAAAGTGACAAAGAAAACAAAAAAAAGAAACAAAAAAGTATAAGTGCGCGAGTGCGCGCGCGTGTGTGTGTGTGTGTGTGGAAGGAAATAAACATGAGAACACCCCCACCACCGTGTGTGTGTGTGTGTGTGTGTGTCACTGTGTGTGTGTGTGTGTCACTGTGTGTGTGTGTGTGTCACTGTGTGTGTGTGTGTGTGTGTGTGTGTGTGTGTGTGTGCGTGTGTGTGTGTTTGTGTGTCACTCTCACTGTTAGTGTGCATTCTTTTTCTTCTTCTGTGGTGGTGGACAACTTTTTATAGAAGTAATTGCACACACATTAGGGGGTGATCAAGGAAAAAGAAGCAGAAGAGGGAAAAAAAGACAAGACAAATAGAAAAGACAAAAATCTGTGAATACACACACTATCAGATTTGCTGCCCAGGGATTAGTATAAAAATGAAACGAAGCAAACAAAATAAAATTTGTAGTTCCGAGCTGGGATGCGGAAAACTACAGGGAGCTGTGTGCAGAACTTTGTGTGTGTGTTTGTGTGTGTGTGGTTGAGACTAAGACTGTAAGAGTAAGAGTAAGAGAGACAGAGAGAGAGAGAGAGAGAGAGAGAGAGAGAGAGAGAGAGAGAGAGAGAGAGAGAGAGAGAGAGAGAGAGAGAGAGAGAGAGAGAGAGAGAGAGAAAGAAACAGGGAGACAGATATAGTGTGAGTGTGTCCCACGTGTGTGTGTGGGTGTGTAAAAAGCTGATCTGAGATCTGGAATAATAAAAAAATATAACATGATATTGCCTCAGTACCCCCCCCCTCTATTCATACACCTTTCACAGATTTGAAGCCTAATCGAACATGACACCTAACAAGAAAGACTCACAGAAAGCCACGTGTCCCAGCAACGAAAAAAACAACCTTCATTAACTTAACACTTATAAAACAACAACTTTTCTTTATCAACATCAAGGTGAACTTACCCCCGGTTAAAACGACTTTGTAGAATTTGTATTTGTCCCCAGTTTCGTTCGCCATGCTCCTGATCAACGGACTAATCCTTCTGGCGATGTTTCTCTCTGTCAGAACCCCGAGCAATGTCCCGCGTGCGACTGATGAGGCATTTCTTATGGCTTGGCTTATCATTCGTTTAGTTGAAGCACAACATGTGTTTCGTGTTTGCACTTGACACCTCTTGTCGTCTGCGATTGGTGGAAAATCAATTGTTTTCTTTTTTTCTCTCCCTCACATTTACCGAAAATAATTTCCAATCATAAACACATTCTTAAACCATCAGAGTATCATTCTATGAATTATTACTCAAAAACGAGTTTTATTTTCCTAGTTTCATTAATTTTATTATCGTTTTTAGCCAATCCGATCAACCGGAAGTTGTTGTCTGCTAGGCACACCGGAGGGAAAAGTTGACTGTTGCTGATTTGATGTCAAGACGTGTTTCTGAAGACTTCCAAGTTCAACTTTGCAAGCCTCAGCTGGTCTGTGCCAAGCTTGTCAAATACTTTTATTTGACAAGCAAGAGCCCAGCCCAAATTGTACCAAAATGGCCAGCGGTAGCAGTGAAAGACGCATTGAAGAACACACAGTTGAGGTAAGTATTTTGCAAAGAAATGTCGATTTCCCTGATTCAGTGATTGTTTACATCTCGTTAGTGACACACATGGCTATTCGCAGACCGTCAACATGAACGTGATTCGCTGTGTGTAGGCTAAATAGGCCTAACACCCGTGGGGTTTAGACTAAGGATTAATCCTCTTTTTATTTTTGCATACAGTTGACTTTCACAGTCACACACACAGCATCAAAATCATGAAGCTGATGCCAGTGATGGTGGAAGCTCAAGGAGAGAAGTTAAGGTAGGTAGGTAGGAACAGGCTTCATCAGCCTAGGCCTCACGGCCTATTAATTGTCCCCTCAATATCAAATGACTTATGATTTGTTTTCAATTGGTCTGAGCAAGTTTTTGGAAAATCAAATCAATCAAAATCACACAAAAATGTCAAATCACACAAAAATGTCTGAAATTTAGGAAGATTGTCTAGAAGATTTTTAAAAGTATTAATATTTTGTGCAAACTTAATGTTAGTGTCAAGATCATTCCAGTAAACAGCAACTCTGATAGTAAAGTAACATTTTCTTTTGTTAGTATTGCAATGTTTAACAAAAAATTTGCCATCAGATTTTCTGAATTCTAGTGCTAGTAATTTGTGGGTCTGAAAAGAAAGTATCAACATGAACGTCATCAATGTTGTTGAATATTTTGTAGGGTTGAATTAAACTTCCTTGAAGCTTTCTGCCTTTTAGAGAATGTAAATTAAGATATTTTATTTTTAACCTCTCTGGATAGGTCATGTTTTTAGTTTTTACACTCTTTTAACAATTTAGTTGCACGCCTTTGAACCTTCTCAATTTGATTTGACTGTCGTTTTTTTAAAAAGGACACCATATAACATTTGCATATTCCAGATGTGGTCTAACAAATGATTTATATAATTTTAAAAAGATGTCTTTATTAATAAATGAAAAACTATGCTTTATTATTCCCAACATTTGATTAGCCTTGCTGACCACTCTCTGGATATGCACATCAAAAGATAAATTTTTGTCAAAGTAAACACCCAAATCTTCTGGACACCATCATTTAGTCTCATTTCATAGTCACATTGTTCTTACCCACATGCAAAACACCACATTTAGATACATTAAAGTACAAATTCCACTTATCGGACCAATCTTGCAATTTAACAATGTCATTTTGTAGAGAAGTAGAACAAGATGATTTATTATAGTTAAGACAGTGTGACTGTTTTTATTGTCAAACTGATATATTTGGGTATCAATTGCTGGATTATGGTTTACATTACATTACTTGATTTATTTCCCTTGATTTTGACTGTGACTGTCAGCTGTTTTTTTTTAAACTTTTTTTTGCTATGTACCTCATGTTCTCGCCTTGAACATGATAATAACCATATCCTAACCCTATCCCTTACCCGAGCAAGGCAGAATGTTGCTTCTTAATGAGCTGATTCCTGTTGACGGTCTGTGAGTAGCCAGGCTTGTTAGTGACACTGACAGTTTGATAATTAAAGTGAATTCGACAACCAGGAAGAGGCTACTAGTCTCCCCATGCTGTACAAAACACACACTGGCATGGTGAGCATTATTTTTTTTTTTCTTCAGCAGAGCTGGTTAGAGTCGCCGCTCATAATCCAACAGGTTTGAGAGTGCGCTGGTTCGAACCCAGCTCCGTTCGTGGTGTTGTGTCCTTGGGAAAGATACTTTACTCCTATTTCCTGGTCCTTTGGGTGAGACCTTAAACCGAGGTCCCGTGTGCGAACGCACGCACAAGATCTCACGCACACGTTAAAGCTCATTCCACTATTCAGTAGGAGTTGTGCCAGTGGAATGGATGACACGAACTCACAAAGCATGCATCCTGTGCACCAATAGCAGTCTAAATGAAGATTTTGGGTGTGGGGCAGGATAAACATCCCCAATTAGAAAGAAGAAAGAAGGAAGAGCTCTTTTAATTTATCTGCCATCTCTTTCTTCTCAGGCCTTAGTCGAGGCCTTTTCTTCCGGCAAAAGTGGGAAGAACATCCCTGATTGAGTGATTCTGTGGCAAAAGAATCAAAGTGCCGATTATGGCCATGCTTGAACACTAATAACAGGGTTCGTATGGTCTTTGAAAGTCTTTGAGAAATGGAGTGCCATTTTGAAGTCTTTCAAAAGTGGCTTTGGTTTGTGACAATCATGAAATGGTTTGTGAAAGTCTTTGGTAAAGGTCAAGATGTGCCACCCCCCCCTACATTTCTCGGTTAATTCCATTTTTCCATTTTTGCCTTTCTTACCAAACATAAAGCTGTATTTTATGAACCTTTTCAGCTAATTATCTTTTTGGAATAATAACCCTAACCCTAACCCTATCCCTAACCCTACACTATAAGACGGAAAAACGCAATGAACCACGATTGTGACAAATGTGCGGTGTACTGCAGTACATGGGGGGGGGGGGGGGGGGGGGGGGGGGGAGGAGGTAGGGTTAGGGTTATTAAAAAAAGATAATTAGCTGAAAATGTTCATAAAATACAGCTTCATGTTTGGTAAGAAACTTGAAAGGCAAAAACGGAAAAATCCGAGAAATGGTGGGGGGGGGGGGGGGGGGGGGGGCACATCTTTACCTTTGCCAAGTCTTTGATGCCTAAAAAAAAGTTATTGACGCCGTACTTTTTTAAATTTTATTACTTCCACTAGTTACAGAATTGATAAAGAAACAATTTACTTTGGCTTATTTCGGATGTCCGCGGTTCGACGATCTAGTTCCGTCTAGCATACATCCTCGGTTTGTCGAAAGTTACTAGTTTTCCTTTTGAATTTTTCTATGTCCTTGTCTTTTGGGTGCAATGTGTTTGATTGTAATTGAAGCAATTGTCATCATTGCATGTCGTGAGAGGTCTTTGAAAATAGGATAAGTGTCTTTGAAAGTTTGTGAATTTTAGTATAAAAAAACCCTGTGGTGATACCGGTTGGTCTTTTGTATTTATAAAGTAGTTCCCCCACCTTCTGAAAGTTCTGTGCTGTCACTCTATTTGACTGCCTTTTTCCTTTGCTTACTGTCATCTACTATCTTTCTCAGTTTCTGACTTATTGGCCCATTCTCCTGTCTTTTTAAAAATAAATCTTCAAATAACTTTTCTCCTTTGAGTTTGAGCTCATCTGAAATCGGAATGTGTCGGCTGTACGCAGCGGGGAGACCAATGAAAACTAAAAACCGGACACATGCGTGCTTTGCTCATTATGGCCTTTTGGCCTGGGAACGCAGAAGAAGAAGTATGAAAAATCTGTACAAACTCTGTTTAGCAAGTTTAAGAAAAAGAAGAATAGGACCATGCTAGTACCCCAAGTGAAACAGCAACACAGACCGTGACAGAGGGCACCCACACCAATGTCTTGTTGTTTCTCTATGACTGTGTCGCACACAGTATCAACAGTTCATTCTTCCCTTGTGCTGTCAGCGAATGGAACGTGCTGCTACCAGCAGCAGTTGACCACACTGCAGTCTGCAGGCTCGTCTTCTCATGGGAGGACCATGCCGTCTTACAGAAAGACTTCCAGCATCTTGAGGAATGACCGACCTGACTGGCTGGGTCACCACATTAGCTTAGGGTGTTTTTTGCTTTTCTTGTCCGACCTGGAACCTCGACTAGTATAGTACCAATGAATCAAAAGTGTTGCTTGTGGGCACTCAACTGGAAGAAGAAGAATGGGAGAAGTGGCACATGCAGTTTCACCCTGAGAAATGCCAGACTCTGCCTATCGCATGCAGCAAGAAGCCCTCACACTACCCATGCCAACTGCATGGGCACGCTCTGGACACCGTTCAAACGGCTAAGTACTTGGTTGTCACTTTGCAGGCAACTGGCAGTTGGGACGTCCATATATCAATACCATCACAGCAGTAGCTAGCATTTCTATATAGGGACCTCAAGATAGCCTCCAAGGAATTGAGAGAGAAGGCCTACATCGGTACATGGCCTTTGTCAAGCTGATTCTCGGACTGGGAGCCTTTCGCCCAGAAAATATCAGTTGACAAGGTTGAGTCGATTTGACACATATCTTCCAAGTTTGTCCTGAATCGCTCTACCAGCGTCACCGACATGCTTCAACAACTTGGATGGAGCTCTCTGCAGAAACGATGGCAGGCCAGCAGAATCACCATGCTCTACAAAACACTCAACGGCATGGTGAGCATCAACAGGAGCAAGCTGGTACCTCAGTCACAACGACAACGTAGAGGGCACCCCCCAACAGTTAGCTATTAAGTCTCCCAGTGCTGAACACAGTATCTCCAAAACTCATTCTTCCCTAGAACAGTAAAGGAGTGGAATCAACTAGTGAACTACCAACAACAGCAGTGGATTTTAAGCCCAAACCCCAGAGAGTTTTACAGCTAGGGTTGGAAGCATCTACATGGACACCCGCCTGCTGCCATCTCCATTAGCCCCATTCTGGGGTCATTGGACTTACGGAATGACAGCTTCCCCCCAGCCCCCCCCCCCCCCCCCCCCACCTCTCTCTCTCTCTCTCTCTCCGTCGCCTAAAATCTTAACCCTTGTTAAATTCAGTTTTTCAGTGTTCTCTCTCTCTGTGTGAATGTTTTCTTCTCTGGCTTTTTCTTCTGACAAGAGTGGTTGAACCTCCCCGGTTCCCTGGTAAGATAATCACAGTGATGATTGTGACCACGCACAGCGAACAAGAAGAAGAAGAGCTTCTTGACTACAGTGGAACCTCCCTTATAAGACCTTCAAAAATCATCCAATGTGAGGCCTTATAAGGGAGGGGTCTTAACAGAGAGGTACTTTTAATACTTACAAAGAAGGGCAATGTCTCAGAAAGGTAGGTCGTATGTGGGAGGGAGTCTTATAAGGGAGGTTCCACTGTACTATTCAGTAGGAGTTGGCTGTGTTGTGCCAGTGGGATTAATAGATGACACGAATTCACATAGCATGCATTGTGGGTGCCAATAGTACTTAGTAGTCGAGACGAATACTATTATTTTTGGGGTGGGGCAGGATAAGCATCCCCAATCGCAAGAAGGTTATCAGGATCTTTTTCTTCTTCGATCGCTCAGACAGTTTCCTGTCAGTATGAGCGCAGATGCATCATGCTGCCGTTATGAGCCTAAGAAATAATTAGGCCCAGCAAGTCCGACTTCAGCAGGAGGAAATCTTTTTTAAAGTGTTTCTTGAAAAAGGGCAGGAGAATGGACCGGTTAGGCAGAAAGATAGATGACAGTAAGCAAAGGGAAAAGGCAGAGTCAAAGAGAGTGACAGATTAGAGGAAGTTACAAGCACAGAACTTCTAGAAGGTGGGGGAACTATTTATATAAAAGACCTCCCGGCATCCCCATGGGGGGGGGGGGGGGGGGGGGGGGGGGGATCAGGATCTGAGAGCACCTTGCGTGGACAACCCGAGTCCTGGCACAAACGTCACATCTGATGGCCCCACTCTGCAGTACTGGACTAGCCACTCTTAACAATAGCCCTGTAAGTTAACTTAGTAGGTACCGATAAGTTTGAGGTTAATTTGTGTCTAAGGGGCGGGGTGGGTGGTGGTAGGGGGGGGGGGGGGTCTGCCTAAGCAAAAGTAATGCTGCAAGCAAGCTCCCAATTCAGCGTCAATGTAATTCTCTGCCATTCTTGTCTGCATTTTCCTCTGCAGTTTTCAGTTAAATAATTTCCGTCATGTGCCCGATAATGCAACTTGTAAGCGAGCGCACACACACTCACACAAAATACTGTACATGTATGCAGTAATATAATTACAGAGGGAGATAAAAAGGAGGATGAAATCATGATTGTAGCAAGGGGGTGGGTGATGGAGCGTATTGGAAGGGGGGAGGGGGACACGGATGAAATCAAGAGAACGATAAACGTCGATGGTTTCTTTTTCGTCCATTCCATTTTATTTATGTGTGCATTTTATTTACACTGCACCGCTTCCTAATTTGGGCAAATACGACAGCATTCTCATCCATGACTGACTTCAAAGGAGAAGTCAAGAGCAATATATATATCTATACCCTTTATAATAAAAGTCACTGTCTGTGTGCGTCTGTTTGTCCCAAAACTGTTGACCATAGTCAAGAACCCTATAACCATATAAAAAAATATACCAGTATCACTCGAGCCATATGTTTTTAACCTCCTGTGCAAACCGCCACCAAGGAAGTACCGTAAAATCCTAAGCAAACGCCCAGTACCTAGCAAACGCCCACCCCCTACTTTTGGTCAAAAGTTGTGCAGAGGGGTCACTGCCTAGTAAACGCCCATCCCCATCTCCATTGCCTAATGCATGCTTTAGTGCATATTGATCGCAATGTTTTGTTGTTGTAGTTGTTGCTGTTTTGGGGGAGGGGGGATTCTTCTTCTTCTGCGTTCCCAGGCCATATGGCCATAATGGGTAAGGTATGTATGTGTCCGGTTTTCAGTTTTCACTGGTCTCCCCGCTGCGTACAGCCGGCACATTCCGATTTCGAAGGAACTCAAAGGAGAAAAATTATTTGGAAGACTTTTTTAAAGGCAGGAGAATGGGCAAAACTTTGATTTAGTTTTTACCTTGTGTTTAATACGTGGTAATATTTAGCATGGTTGTGTGTTGTCTTCATTCACCTCAGAGTCTTTTTAAAGACGAAAATGTGGTTTTATTCGCCATGTTTATTATTTATTTCATCTTCATGCGCTTGTGTGAGTGCAGCGTTTTGATGCTTTTTAGTTCAATTATTCATAAAAATGTGATAAAAGTTTTCTTTTCGTGCAAAGGGGTGTATGTATACCTAGCAAACGCCCACCCCCCAACTTTGCCCGAAATCTGTGCAGAGGGGTAGTAGGCATTTGCTAGGGATTTTACAGTACTTGTGTTATGGATCCAAAGTTTGTTGGCCACAGTTTGCAAAGTGTTGGCCATAGACCTTCAAAACCACATTTTCGTAATCAGCATTAGCCAAGGAAAGCATTGAGGCATATTTTGAACCTCCTTTGGAATCCTCCTAAGGAATACTGAAGCCATTGGCCTTAGTGTAAATCTAATGGCCGTGCACCCCTATAGCCAAATATTGGATCAACGTCACCAAAGGAATGCAGTCGGGACATTTTGAGGGGGACCAGGAGTAAAGTTTGCTGGGGTGCATGTGGGTCTGCCTGAAGCCTTCTTCTTCGATCACTCAGACAGTTTCCTTTCAATTATGAGCGGAGATGCGTCATGCTGCCGTTATAATAATAATAATAATAATAATGGGAATTTATATAGCGCTCTTTCTCACATGAGCTCAGTGCGCTTTACATTGATAACAAGAACATTAAAGGCAAACAAATAATTAATCATTAGAAAGTAAAATAAGCACGATGCTTAGTTGCACGCAACGTTCTCTTACTTCCTTACACACACACACACACACACACACACACACACACACACACACACACACACACACACACACACACACACACACACACACACACACACACATGCATGCGCACACACACACTCACACACAATTAATTATACAAGAGTTACAATATGAACATTCTAAGAAGAAACATAGAGACCACATTCACATTCTCAATCAAGTTTGAATACAATACTGCAACTTGAAATAAAATCATACATGTACTGCCATCGACATACCAATTACATGACTAATTATAATAGACAAATTTTGCAAAAACAAAAATACCCTTCTACCTCATTTACAAGCGTTGTAATGCGCCTAACTAAGAAATAGCTAGGCCCAGCAAGTCCGACTTCAGCTGGAGGAAATCTGTTTGAAAGTGTTTCGTGAAAAAAAGGCAGGAGAATGGACCGGTTAGGCAGAACGATGGTAGATGACAGTAAGCAAAGGGAAAAGACAGAGTCAAAGAGAGTGACAGATTAGAGGAAGTTACAAGCACAGAAGGTGAGGGAACTATTTATGCAAAAGACTCCCCGGTATCCCCACGGGGGGTGCCTGAAGCCTGAATTCAGGCAGTTTGGTTCAGGTTCTGGCAGTGGTCTGTCTGAAAACGGGGCTATTCTCATGCTCTTTTTCCCCTCTTAAATTGACCGTTTAGCAAGGGTTATGATGGGAAGTTCAGGCAAACTCTTTGGTCATCGCATGCACCCTTGAGTTTGAGCAAAGCGAAGCAAGCAGGGCTTAGCAGCTAGTACTGTATATTTAAGTTTTCTGGCCCAGTGCCATGAAGCCCATTGCGGCCTTATATGAGATTACTTCCCGAATGAGATGTAGGAAAGTGATGTGAGGGCTTTCTTGGAGTCGGAACAGTATTGATTAGCTATAGCAATAAAAAGGATGGGAAGGGAGGGGGGGGGGGGTCAAAGAAAGAAGGGGATGGAGGAGAAGTGTGGGAGGAGGGGAGGGGTGCTAGCTAGGGGGGGGGGGGTCTGAGGAGTGGAAGCATTGACAAGAGGAGCTGACATTGATGCGTCTGGGACTGGAAGGAGAGAGGGAGGGTGGGTGGGTATGTGGAAGGAGGATGTGGTGGCAGTAGAGGGAAGAAGGGGGTGGGGGTAGGTGGGTGTTGTGGGGTTGTTTTTTTTTGGGGGGGGGTTAGCGGGGTCAGTCTGGATGACTGAAGAGTGGAATCGCAATTGAGGAAAAGCTATGACATTGATGTTGTCTCGGGACTGGGAAAAGAGAGAGAGGAGGGGGGGGGGAGTGAAAGGGGAGAAGGGTAATGGCAGGGGAGGGGGGGAGGGTTGGGGGAAGGGAATGGTCATCTGGGCCCTTTTGAAAGCATCTAAGGGGGTGAGCAGCGCAGGCACTTGAATTTTTTAGTGGTTATTTTGTGGCAAGTTCCGTCGAAATTGTGTTAGTAATTTTTTGAAATGCTTGCTGAAAGATTGTTTCATAAGCAGGATTCAAACTTCACGAGTTCATCATGAAAGTGCCCGTCAATACAAGTTCTTAGAAAAAACAACTTGAGAGATTGTACAGTGGAACCTCCCTTATTATAAGACCTCCCATTATAAGACTCCCTCCCACATTAGACCTACTTCTCTGAGACATTGCCCTTCTTAGTAAGTATTAAAATTACCTCCCTTAGAAGACCCCCCTGTTATAAGACCTCATTTTGGATGATGTTTGAAGGTCTTATATTAAGGGAGGTTCCACTGTAGAAGTCTACTTGCGATATGGGTAATAAGTTCATGCAAGGGTTCTTTGCTGCAAGGGATTGGTCTTACATTAGTTTTGCATTTGTTGAGACAACTCTGGATACTATCAAATAAAAAAATTCATTGGCACCTTAACCCTTTCACCATCAATGTCGCATTTTAGCACCACAATGGTTTAACACCCATGTCACTAAAAGGCATCAAATCAGGGCCTGTTATCCAAAGACCCTATTTTCTTAATTTTGGGAGGTAAGAATAGGCCTAATGTTATATATGTCACAGAGGAATTAGCAATATTGTAGATTTTTTTTTTACTTCTGTACCCAGTTAAGTTTAATGGTATTTTTTGGCTGAAAAATGTCTGGCGGCGAAAGGGTTAAATTGATCACAATTGTTGGCTGGAGAACACTGATCTCGGCACCTTCTGACAAGAACACTACTTGTATTCAGAACTTGGGAAAAAAAAGTTACTGCATCTCTATCGTTGGCTGTGATTGAAAAAGAAAAGATCTGTGTACAACCCCCCCCCCCCCCCCCCTCATGGGGGTACCGGGGGCATCTTTCGTACAAATAGTTCCCCCACCTTCTGGAAGTTCTGTGTTAGCAACTTCCTCTAATCTGTCATTCTCTTTTACTCTGCCTAAGGCAGTGTACACACTTAAGCAGATATTCCATGCGGAAACCCGTGCGCAATCCATAGATAAGTGAGACAAAGAAGGGAAAAGATTTGCGCACGTGTCCGAATTTCCCCTATATGTGTAAACGTTTATCCTTCTTTCTTCCACTTATTTAGGGTTTTCCGTACAGAACCTACGCGTCTAATGTGAACCCGGCCTTATCCATTTGCTTTCTGTCATCTGCTATCTTTCTGACTTATTGGCCAATTCTCCTGCCTTTTTCCACAAAAAAACAAAACAAAAAATTCTCCTTTGAGCTCCTCCGAAACCAGGATGGGAAAACGGGGAGACCAGTGAAAACTGAAAAACGGACACACATATGTATCTTACCCATTATGGCCATATGACCTGGGAATACAGAAGAAGAAGAAGTATCCAGTTCATGTACCTGTGTGCATATCTATCAATCGTAATATACGATGAATTGAATAGTGGTGTAGGGTGTGGGAGAGGGGGGGGGGGGTAGGAGTGGGGCAAGCGGAGCGGCATCTTGGGAGTTTGGCAAGTTGCGGACGGGTGCTTGAAGTCGGAATAGGAATAAGGATACCGCTTTTCTTTTTGTTTTTGTACTCCAAGTTGTCTGCATTTTGATATTGTTTGACTTACTCGTGATACTGTGGCAGTGATCGCATTTACTGGTAATTATCAGTAAAATACTGATTGCAAAACCAAAATACTGAAAACAAATTGACCTCTCAGTCCCAGGGACGGACTGATGCATTTCTGCTAGGACTGATAAATTATTTTAACAGAGGCTTTGATATTGTGGTTTTCACTGGTTTTTGTTTCCCTGGGACTGGTTTTGACACCGGTTGTTGGGGGGCATTGTCGCTGATGGGACTGGTTTTCAAAATTCATAGAGCCATCACTGTGTAGTGTGGGTGATACTGAGATACGGGATCGATAAAGAGAACAAAGAAAAGCAATAAACTGGGATGGGGTTTTTTCCCAGAAAAGCAATGAAATGCTTTTGACTCGTGCTGTTTGTGTGTAACTTGTAATTCTGTCTTGGTGATGGTTCAAAGACACTGATGCACCACGATTAAGTCCCTTGATTAAGTCCCAAGATTTCTTACCAGCTATAAGAGGGAAAACACATGAAACCCGTGATTTTGACACGTGATATGGTGGGTCTTTAAATTCTGGATGCCAAGTTTTTGTGTGGTTTCAGTGGTCGTCATCACCGTCGTCATCTTTGTGTCATCGCCAATGGTGCTGTTGGATTTTGTTATATAAATTGTATCATAATGAATGAGTGCTCTTTGTTTCGTGTGTGCCGTGATCTTGTTGGTTTCCTGACATTTTGTGATTGGATGGTTTCCAAGTTATGAGATGATTAATTTACGTATTTTATTGACTGTGCACACTTGCAGCCGCTCACGCATGTGCGTGCATGCATATATATATGCGATGGCTTGGAGTCAAAACGGACTATCTTTAGATAGTCCATTGACGTATTATTGGATTTATTACAAAAACTAATAACTTGTATCAAACAATGACTGCAGAAATATAAAAAAGGGGTTTTTGCTTTTTATATTTCAGCAGTCTTTTTTTAATACAATGTATTAGTTTTCACAATAAGTTCAATAATATGTCAATGGACTATCTAAAGATAGTCCGTTTTGACTCCAAGCCATCGTATATATATGCATGAACACAATCACGGTTTATTTACGTAGTGGATTTTTGGCAGGAAAAGAAAAGCAAAAAATGAGAATAATGAATCCAATATAGATATAATATGCAACCCACTTTGAACAGCAAAATTTAATGGGATTTTGTTGGGTTTTTTTGTTGGTATCGCTCCTCCACCGTGCCAAAGGTTTTGTTAACATCCATTCATAGTTGAGTAACGCAGACAAACGGACAACGCCAGTTGTCAGGATAGATGCGATGAAGGGGCATTGATTTGGCAACCAATCGAAACGGTTCCCACTCAGAAGATGGGCCAAAGACTTGGCCACTAGTTTCACGGCTTAACCCTTTCGCTGCCAGCCATTTTTCAGAGAAAAAAAATACCATAAAACTTAACTGGGTAGAGAAAAAAAATTGTCTGAAATATTGGAAATTCCTCTGTGACATGTTGTGTTGAAAGAAAAGAAAATAAGATCTTCAAATAACAGGCCCTGATTTAATGCCTTTTAGTGACATGGGTGCTAAATCGTTGTGGTGCATAAATGTGTCGTTGGCGGTGAAAGGGTTAATGAACAAAACTACACATTTTGAGCCCAAACTACCCATTAAAGCTATCCGGACTACTCAAGACTTGTGTAGGGGGTAAACGGGTCTGTGGCACGGCCAGCGGCTGGAGAGATGGGTGAAGTGTGGGGCAGAACGATGCATTCACTTTTTCGCAACACGCCGCTAGAATAACCAGCGACGCCCGATTTTACCACTGCCGACATGCCGCAAGTATAACCAGCGACGCCCGATTTTACCACTGCCGACATGCCGTTAGTATATTAGCAACAGGCATAATGCCCCTGTGACCGACATTGATGTGGATGTTTTCAACTCATTTGCTTAAGCACAAAATAATGAGTTGGATTTTGATTTTGATATCGTTAAAAAGATTAAAGATAAATATTACAAGAATAAAGTCGCTGCAGTCTCCAAATTTTTTAAAGATAATTTATTATTTTAAAAGACCAAAATCGGGTCTCCTGAAGGAATTTCTACTTCTTGACTTCAGTGTCCTGAGGAAACAGGTTGTGTTGAAAGTGTTAATCTTCTTCTTCGTTCCCTCAGACAGTTTCCTGTCATATGAGCATAGATGCGTCATGCTGCCGTTATGCGCCTAACTATGAAATAGTTAGGCCCAGCATGTCCGACTTCGGCTGAAGAAATCTTTGTAAGAATTTCTAGAAAAAAAGGCAGGAGAATGGACCAGTAAGATAGAAAGATAGCAGATGGCAGTAAGCAAAGGGAAAAGGCAGAGTCAAAGAGAGTGATGGATTAGAGAAAGTTACAAGCACAGAACTTCCAGAAAGTGGGGGAACTATTTGTACAAAACGACCCCCCTGGTATCCCCATGGGGGCATTGCTTGGCTGTCTGAGCGATCGTAGAAGAAGAATCTGGAACCACGGTTCTTATGAAATGAAACATTTCTGCCAACATTGATGGCAGATTAAAGTAAGATGATAGAATGCAATAGGGCATTTGCCACGAGTGTTCGTTCTCTATGTACTAGACTACTAATTTGCCTGCACTCGTTCTGCCCGAGTCACGCTGACCTTTCTAATTTAACTCTCTCAATTCAACTCAGTGAAGTTCAAGGTCACCGGCACGCGGCAAATGCCCTATTCAAACACGTGGGAAATTATTTTTGATGTGGTCACCACTTGAGGATTGGGGAGATTCAGAGAACATTGAAACGTGTCGTTTGAGGATTGAGCGAATGTTGTACTTTTACCTATGTAAAGGGACTGGACGTTTTGCTACAACTGTTCTCTCGGGCTACAAGATGTATTCCATATTGTTATGACGTCGTCGGGAAATTAGGCTGATGACTTTTGTGATGCACCCAGAGCGATTGTTAAGAGATCCCGCTGCGACCAATGGCGTCTCTTTATGCGTCCTTATTTGCATATATAGGATGGGGCGGTGACCTTTTCTGCACTCCACCCGCTGCTGTGCATTGTGAATGGGTCGGGATGAATTGCTGATTTGACCTGATTTGCATATGTACCGTTTGATAAGAGGGGGTGGGGTGGAGGAGGTGGTGGTGTGATGAGATAGGGATCCCCGTGTTTATCGTTAACGGCTCGTAGTTCATATATTCCCCGTCAGAAACTGTTTTTCGCAAAATGTGCGGGAAGCGTGTGCGCTCTTCTCTTTCTCACTTCATCGATATGTAGTATGGTTTTTTTGTGTGTACTATCTGAGAGTCAGTCGATTACTAATGCTTATTTTGGATAACATTTTTCTTCTTCTTCTTTTTCCGCTCAGACAGTTTTCTGTCAATTGTGAGCGCAGATGCATCATGCTGCTGTTATGTGCCTAACTAAGAAATAATTTGGCCCAGCGTGTCCGACTTCGGCTGGAGGAAAAATCTTTTTGAAAGCGTTTCTTGCTAAAAATAATAAAAATTTAAAGGTGGGAGATTGGGCCGGAAAGGCAGAAAGCAGATGACAGCAAGCAAAGGGAAAAGGCATAAGAGAGTGACAGATTAAAGGAAGTTACAGGCACGGAACTTCCAGGAGAGGGGGAACTATTTATGCAAAGGACCCCCCGGTATCCCCACGGGGGTGGATAAGTTTACTTAATTTTGCTTGTCTTTCGGGGGGGGGGGCATCTCAGTCTAAGTGATATTTTGCTCTCAGTCTGAGTGATATTTTGCTAGGCGTGAGAAGAAGACCCAAATGATCATTATGCTTTGGAGAGTTGAAAGGTTTCCCTTGGGGGGGGGGGGGGGGGGGGGGGGGACTTTGATCATAGTGCCTGAGAATCAATGAGACTCGAGGAAAACCGGCAACAGTTTTCCGAATCTTGTGATTTAATTGGTGTTGAATTTACTCACTACTACTACAAGTTTACAAATGTGAATTTTTACGTAAGGACAAACATCTGCGCACAAGGACAGCTTTACACACCACCGAAGGACAACTTTCTACTCTTGCAGTACAGGACACCTCTTTACAGGACAACTTTACACATCACCAGAGAACAACTTTCTACACTTGCAGGACAGGACACCTCTTTACACTAAACAAGGACAACTTTACACACCACCGGAGGACAACTTTCTACACTTATACAGAAGGACACGTTTTTACACTACTCAAGGACAACTTTACACACCACCGGAGGACAACTTTCTACACCTGCAGAAGGACACGTTTTACACTAAACAAGGACAACTTTACATTTCACCGGAGGACAACTTTCTACACTTGCAGAAGGACACGTTTTTACACTACTCAAGGACAACTTTACACACCACTGGAGGACAACTTTCTACACTTTGATAAGGACACGTTTTTACACTTCTCAAGGACAACTTTACACACCACCGGAGGACAACTTTCTACACTTGCAGAAGGACACGTTTTTACTCTAAGCAAGGACAACTTTACATACCACCGGAGGACAACTTTCTACTCTTGCAGGACAGGACACCTCTTTACACTAAACAAGGACAACTTTACACTTCACCAGAGAACAACTTTCTACACTTATACAGAATAATCTGTTTTTACACTAAACAAGGACAACTTTGCACACCACCGTAGGACAACTTTCTACACTTGCAGAAGGACACGTTTTTACACTAAACGAGGACAACTTTACACACCACCGGAGGACAACTTTCTACACTTGCAGAAGGACACGGTTTTTTTCACTAAATGAGGACACTTGCAGAAGGAAACGTTTTTTTTTACACCACACAAAGACAACTTTACACACCACTGAAGGAGTATTTGTGTGCGCCGGTCCGTCTCGTCTGCCTTTGATAGCAGATAGCAGAGGAGGCAACGGCTATTCTAAAAGGCTGGGCTAGAATTTGTTGAAAGCGGAGGAAAGCTTTCGCCTACCCTTTATCACAACACAACGCGGACGCTGTACGGCTGGCAAGGGAAACGAACGAATCGCCATTCAACGAAGATGCAGCGGTCCTACGACAAGACCCCGCCCCGCTCGCCAATCAGCATCCGAGAGGACAGGATGAGCAACGTGCTGCAGAACATGACACTGGACATGTCCTCCATGACGGCGAGCAACGGCAACGGCAGCGGCAACGGCAAGAAGGTGCGCTTCAGGGACGACAACGAAGTGCGCTGGATCATCTCCAGCCCCAACGCCAACACCCAGTACGTTATCTGCGATGATCGTGTTGACGATTGCGGAACGACGACGCAGCGCGCGAATGATTTATGCAAGAAAAACAGTACTACCGTTGCGTACAGCGGTTTTGCCAAGAAAAATGCTGCTGGCGCGTGCGATTTTGACAAGAAAAACGATATCCATGCACCACCAGGGCGGTTTTCTGTAACGGTGTTAGGAGTAAAGGAAGGTACCACCACTACTGTGACTGGAATTACTTCTACTACTGTTACTTCTTCTGCGGCCACTACTGGCAAGGGGAGTGTCATGCTGGGGAGCGTTGTCGAGGAGAGCGCGGTGGAGTGTATTTCGGTGGAGGAGATCCTGCGCGCCAACAGGGAGTACTTCAAAATGAAGATGAAGACGGGCCAAGAGATCGTCATCACCAAGGTAAACTGGGGCAATTTTCATATGGCTGGCTGTTTTATTTTATTTTTTCTTTATAGTAAGTTTGAGCTTGGTCCAATTTTGAAAGTGTCATGGTTGAGTTTGTGGTTGAGTTTGAAGTTGTTGTTTTTTTGTAAGGGTCCTGCCTGCTCTTCATAGCTCTTCATTTTTAGTCCCAGAGCGAAGCTTTGGGAAGTATTGTTTTTCCCTCTGTTTAGTCTGCTGTATAAGTGATCTGTTTTTTTCCCACTTTCTCACCCCTTTTTAACTCTACATGTGCGTTTATCTCTCATTGTCTAAGTGGTGTCTTAATAAAAATGAAGTACTGTATCATGTAATTGAACAAAGGGGGAAAACTCTTTCTAATTAACTCCCCTCCACCAAAGTTGATTACGATACCAATCATCTAGCAATGCGTGGATCAGTTTGGCTCACTTTGGCTCTGATCCACGCATTGCTAGATGATTGGTATCGTAATCAACTTTGGTGGAGGGGAGTTAATTAGAAAGAGAGTTTTCCCCCTTTGTTCAATTTTGTTATCTCCTCTTGGCCTCATTATTTCATTCTTTGATATATTGTATCATGTGTTTTGTGTGTGTGTGTCTGTGTGATTCTGCAAGATTATTTGTATTTATAAATAAGCGAGCAACAAAAGTTACAAACAACGTAAAAAAGCTTGACATTCGTGATATTGACCAAATCCTTTTCTAGCCATCTTGTTGCTCTCTTACCTGAGAGAGAGAGAGAGAGAGAGAGCGAGCAGAAAATAGCTCAAATGATCCTGCTTGATATATGTCAGCAGTTTAGACTGTATATTTATCTACATAAGCTGAATTAGTGTGTCTCTTTGTCTGTGCATGTGTGTGTGATGCATTACGTTCAGTTTCCTACCCTCTATCTCTCCAGATCCCTAGGTATAAGCTTTCAACTGTTGGTCGGCGCTCTTTTGCTGTTTCAGGACCGACCTGGAACAAACTTCCTCTCCCTCCTTCAGCGACCGACCCTCTCTGCTTTCAAATCAAACCTCAAAACGCACCTGTTTCCCCGTCTTTGAAGCTGATTCTCTCTTTCCCTACTCTCTCTTGCCTTTAGGTCTATTTCTCAAATGCGTGTGTGTGTTATTTTGTTCGTCTATCATGTATAGCGTCTTTTTTTTAATGCCTTATGAATGTTTAATGTTTAGCGCTTTCTATCAAGATTTTGCGCCGTTTAAATACTGTATGTTGTTGTGTGTGTGTGTGAGCGCATGCGTGCCTGCGTAAGAATGTACACGTATGAGTGGGGGATGGGGATTGAGGTGCAAGAGTCAGAGAGAAAGAGATTATGATCAGCACATGTAATCATGGGACATTTCAAGTTTTTGTGCCAGAGAAAGAAAGTGTTTTGATTTTTTTTTAAACCCACACATTCGGCATCCTTTTTTCAAATGAAACTTTGAAGAAATTTGTATGACTTCGCCATTCTTTGGTTAGCCCCTTTCTTTGTATTTCCTCGTGTTTTGATTTGCAACATGAATATCGGAAATGTCTGTCGGGGAGTGGTGTAGTGGGTTTGATCTTTTGCCATCTGACAGGAACAATGATGGCAGTTGGCACTAAATCATTGACTGTTACTGTTAGGCTTCCAAAAGAGTCTCCTCTCTGTCTGTCTGTTGTCTGTCTCTCTCTGTCTGTCTTTTTGTCTGTCTGTCTTCTCTCTCTGTCTGTCTTTTTGTCTGTCTGTCTTTATGTCTGTTTTTATCTCTCTGTCTGTCTGTGTCTTGTCTGTCTGTCTTTATGTCTATGTCTCTCTCTCTCTCTCTCTCTCTCTCTCTCTCTCTCTCTCTCTCTCTCTCTCTCTCTCTCTCTCTCTCTCTCTCTCTGTCTGTCTGCTTGTTTCTCTCTCTTTCTCTCTCTCATTTTTTCCCCCTTGGTCATATCTCCTGATACGCTATATAATATTGCTTATGACGATGTTAGTATGTATTCACTTCATTTGATGTGTGTACTCTTCTCCTACAATGTGCCTGATATATGTTAAAATTATTGTTTAAGTATGTCCTCAATTTAGTGTAAATTGTTACCAGTTTCATACCCTATGCTGCATTTATTTGCCATAGTCTATAATGTATGTTTCCTTTATAGTAAAAGTATACATGCTTCAACATGTCTCTGTGTGTATGTGCATGCGTGCTTGCATGCATGCATGCACGCGCAAGTGTGAATGTGTGCGTGTATGCATGCGCAAGTATTACGAACTATCCATGTGCATATATGCAAGTTTTATAAATCCATATTTCAACCTATCTTTGTATCATATCACCTGCTTTGCTACCTTTGAGTTCAGCTCTGTATGTCACTATGCGTAATAGTATACCTTGCCATGTTTGTGTTCTATGTTAGTATATCTATATGTATCAAGGACAGATTGGAAGAATAGGCGTTGCCTAAAATCTATATCCTTGGAAAATACAGTTTAAGTTTTCAAGTTCTCTCTCTCTCTCTCTCTCTCTCTCTCTCTCTCTCTCTCTCTCTCTCTCTCTCTCTCTCTCTCTCTCTCTCTCTCTCTCTCTCTCTCTCCCTCCCTCTCCCCCTCTCTCTCTCTCTCTCTGTGCGTAGTTTAAGACTAAGATTGTTCCTCCGAAGTCGGAGTGTGGTTGCCCACGTGGCAGGGTAATAATAAAAAAACGGTCACACAGGTAATGTTCTCATCCCTAGCTGGTGCATTTGTACCATAGTGTTCAGGTGTTTCGGCTGTTGGGATGATCCCTGGAGTCTTTAAGCCAGGGTACGACAACAACAACAGACTAACTTCACTAAGATTGAAGCAATTTTTAGAAAATGAAATCATCACCTAATTTTGGATTGTCTAAGCTTAGACAGGATGTGCTCTAGGATTCTGTCGCCTGAATCAGCCACTAATGCTATAAGCATGGTGATTTACTTTTCAGTGAGGCTTTATACTGAACATTATCTCCCCCTGTCCCGTGCACTGATATGCGTGCGCCATCTACATAAGATTATCATCCTTGCCTGTCATGAAGTAGTAGTAAATTATAGCCACAGAAAGTTATCTTCCCCTGACTCATCACTAGGTGGCATGGTCAACTCAGTCCTAAAATGATCTTGTGTCGCCGAGAAGTAGTATAAAGCCCCATTGATTAGGGAGATGTTGCTGTTTTTTAAACATTTATTTGCATATCGTCGGTGACATTCAAAAACCTTGTATCTCAATTTTGGTAGTTTTGACCGAAAAAAAGAAGAAAAAAATGGTTTAAAAATTACCCGCTTTGACCACAATTGATTAACTATGATGACTATGTTGTTCAAGACATTGCGAGTTTAGTCCTGCATTTTATTGAAATTACTTTTTGAAAAAAAAATTAGACTTGAAAAGAACGAAGATACGAGGTTTTTGTCCTTAACTGGAACTTAATTTGGGACTTACGAGGGTTTTTTCCATTTACACAACCTCATTTACCCCAGATAGAAAGTCATTAGAGATACGAGCTTTTGATGGAAGGTGGCGGGGAAAATTAGAAAGCTGACTATGTATCTAGCTCACCACCCCCCCCCCCCCCCCCCACCCCCCAAAAAAAATAAAATCAAAATACAAGGTTTTTTAATTTCACCGACAATATACAATTGTGTGTTTTCAGAGCCTGGCTGAAGTGTTCCGATGTTTCATCTGCATGGAAAAGCTGCGGGACGCCCGGCTGTGTCCCCACTGCTCCAAGCTGTGCTGCTTCACGTGTATCAGGGTGAGAACTCGCACATGCGCATGCAGGCGCGCATGCATGCGCACACGCACATACACACACACACTCTCTCTCTCTCAATCATTCACACACACACACACACATTCATATTCTCTCTCTCTCTTAATCACTCATATACACACATACACATACACACTCTCTCTGACTCTCTCTCACTCACTCATACACACACATACACACACTGTCTCTCTCTCTCTCTCTCTCTCTCTCTCTCTCTCTCTCTCTCTCACACACACACACACACACACACACACACACACACACACACACACACACACACACACACACACACACACATGCGTTGTGACTCTCTCTCTCTCTCTCTCTCTCTCTCTCTCTCTCTCTCTCTCTCTCTCTCTCTCTCTCTCTCTCTCTCTCTCTCTCTCTCTCTCTCTCTGCCTCTTCTCTTTCTTTTTCCACTAGGTCTCTCTTCCCTTCTCCATAAATTTGCAAGGTAAAGAAAGGTTGCCGAATAACAAAACCGAAGCAACAACAAGCTAAGCTTATGGCGTGCTCAACAAACACACTCTCTTTCTCTCTCTTTCTCTTCTCTCTCTGTACCTTTCTTTATTTATTTCTTTTTCTTTCTCTTTCTTCCCCAACCTCCTTCTTGAGGTGTAGAGTGGCACAGAGGTAACGGTTCCCCTCGTGTCAAGTAACCTAAACCTGAGTTACCCCCCCCCCCCCCCCCCCCCCCCCCCATTTCCTTCCTAATCAGTCACACAAAAAAAAGTGCATGCATAAAAAAAATTGGGTGGCACGCCTCTGGCTGCGACGCGCTCTCCAGGTGGGAGCAACCCGAATTTCACAGAGACGCCTCTGTGACTATAAAGTACCTAATACCTCTTCTCTCAGTTTCAAGCATTGTCATGAAAGATCAGAGAGACTCGGCGGTGAACAGGTTTCATTTCTGTGGCTTGCTGTCTGAAGATCAGATTGACAGGCAATAGTTTCCTAAGGCTTTCCACGTCATGGTGTGTGTGTGTGTGCGCGCTTGTTTGTGTGTGTGTGTGTGTGTGTGCACGTGTGTGTGTGTGTGTGTGCATGTGCATGTGTGTGTACATGTGTGTGTGTGTACATGTGCGTGTGTGTGTGTGTGTACATGTGCGTGTGTGTGTGTGTGTACATGTGTGTTCTTTCTTTCTTTCTTGATCGCTCAGACAGTTTCCTGTCATGTGAGCGCAGATGCATTATGCTGCCGTTATGCACCTATTAACTAAAAAAACACCAGTTAGGCCCAGCATGTCCGCCTTTGGCTGAACAATAATCTTTGTAAGAGTTTCTAGAACAAAGGCAGGAGAATGGACCAGTAAGACAGAACGATAGTAGATGACAGAAAGCAAAGGGAAAAGGCACGAGTCAATGAGAGCGACAGGCTCAGAGGAAGTTACAAGCACAGAACTTCCAGAAGGTGGGGAACTATTTGTACAAAAGACTCGTGGAGGGGGTGGGATCGTCCAGCTCCCCCGTATGGAGGCACGAGGCATCCACCCACTGCCCTGGTCTGAGTTTATGTTTCACACAGACAGAGGTCCCCTATGGGGATACCGGGGGGTCATTTGTATAAATAGTTCCCCCACCTTCTGGAAGTTCTGTGCTTACAATTTCCTCTAATCTGTCACTCACTTTGACTCTGCCTTTTCCCTTTGCTTACTGTCATCTACTATCTTTCTGCCTTACCGGTCCATTCTCCTGCCTTTTTTCAAGAAGCACTGTCAAAACGATTTCCTCCAGCCGAAGTCGGACTTACTGGGCCTTACTATTTGTTAGTTAGGCGCATAACGGCAGCATAACGCATCTGCGCTCATAATTGACAGGAAACTGCCTGAGCGATCGAAGAGAAGAACACTGACAGAGGAAAAGTTTCTATGGCTTTAATTCTATTCTGTGTGCGAGTTATGTGGACGCGTCAGGAGAGAGAGAGCGAGCAACGTAATCAGTCACAGAAGCCAGACTAGTTCAACATTTTGGTTCCATTCCTGCCATGCTATATTGAAGCCTTTCAGAATCAAATTTACAGGCCAGATTAGATATTTTTGAAGACTGATTTGTGTGTGTGTGTGTTGGGGGGGGGGGGGGGGGGGGGGGGGGGGGGTAGTGTGTTTGTTTTTGATGAGTTGACTTTGTGAATAGGCTTTTTGGCTCACTCGTGCCAACAAACAGATAACATTTTAGATTTGTGGGTTAGAGAGTATTCAACAGGCAACATGAGCTATCGAGGCTTTCATTGTTGATGAGTTTCTTAACGACTCATTACATACAAGAGGCAAAGCCTTCAAGGCTCACTCGGGGGTGAGGGGTGGGTGTTTAAGTACAAGATTGCCAACAAATAATGACTTAAAGCATCTGTCTCATGCCAATGGTACTTAAGCATCCCCCCCTCATGTTTGCGACCCTCAATATCAAAGTCACTATTTGTTGGCAATCTTGTACTTAAACACCCCCCCCCCCACCCCCGAGTGAGCCTTGAAGGCTTTGCATCTTGTTTTCATATTCATTCAGTTTTCTGCTGTTTTTGTTTGTTTCACCCTGATCATAAATCTTATTTTCTCTATTTGTTTTTTGTGTGCTTTTTCTGTGTGTGTTTTCTTCTTGTGGCGTTTTTATGATATAATCTCTCCTCCGAAGTGAGTGTGGCTGCCCTACATGGCAGGGTAATCAGAAATGGTCACACGCGTAATGTTCTTATCCCTGGCTGGTGCATTTTGTACCATAGCGTTCAAGGGCTGTTGGGATGATCCCTGGAGTCAGCCAGGGTAAGACAACGACAGCAACAACATGATCTTTATCAACTACGTCCTTGCGCACATTTGATCCCAATCTGCAAGTTCCATACGGAAACCCCGTACACTTGTTATAAGAAATAAGCGGATGGGATTCCGGATAGGTTTCCATGTGTAATGGGCACACTCTTTCCTATTTCTTACTTCCAGGTTTCCATGTGTAATGGGCACACTCTTTCCTATTTCTTACTTCCAGGTTTCCATGTGTAATGGGCACACTCTTTCCTATTTCTTACTTCCAGGTTTCCATGTGTAATGGGCACACTCTTTCCTATTTCTTACTTCCAGATTATTATTTTTGTGCGTAACTTGCACGTATATATGTGTACCCAGCCTTAGCCTAATGTTGTGCTGCTCTATCCATTATATGCATGGGTGCTGCTCTTTCAGTTTTACACTGATTTCAGTATTTTTAATTTTACCAGAAACTGAACTAAAGTGTTTTTTTATTCATTTAAAAAAAAAAAAAAATGAAGAAAAATTGACCACAAGCTATTTGGGGCGTTTTGAACTTGGTTGTTCTATCTTGGAAGTTTGCAAAGGCAATGTGATAATTTTACAAGGCTTATCAAACTGTCTGTCTATCAGTATCATTTTAGCTGTATGTCTGCCTCGTTCTCTCTCTCTCTTAAGTTGCCCCCCTGAATCGTCTGACGAGGCTCTGCCCCTATACCCTGCCGGGGCCATGGGTCCCTGGACCCCTGCCTTTCATTTTTTTTCATTTTGGTGCGTTGCACCCATGTTGTGACCCTGCACCATGGAAGGGACAGCGACCATTCTGAGAAAATTGTACATTTGAAAACTTTCAGACAGTTCTCCTTCTAATGATACAAGAACTTAATTCTTGTATCTTTTTTTCCATTCCAGAGTTATGAGCACTAGAAGTTAGTACGGTGAGTGTCGGCCATTTTGAGGAAATGGTACAGTTGGAAACTTTACACAATTGTCTTTCTGACGATATAAGAACCATTGTATCTTTTTCCGTTCCAGAGTTACATGAGCACTAAGAGTTAGTAGGGTGAATGTCGGCCATTTTGAGAAAACAGTTTAAAGTCTAGCCTAGCTGAAGAAAATGCATTGACCTACTCGTTTTAAAGCACTTATGAGACCATTTAGAGAGTATAAATTAAAGATTGTCCTTTATAAATATGAGAACATGAAAATACCCATAACTCAAAAATGAGATAAATGTTTTACTTTTCTAGCCTGTTGTGAGAAACAGTGTCCCTTTCAACAACAACAACAACAACAACATACAGTATTTATACGGCGCTGAATCTTGATAGAAATCAAATCAAACCGCACATACACGTTAGCATTCATAACGCATTCAAACAAAAACGCAATACAAAGCGAACACACACGGATGACATCAATGGAATACAGCAGAAACAGACCTAATGGCAAGAAGAGAGAGACGAGAAAGAGAGCAGAGCTTTAATGACGGGGGAACAGGTGGGTTTTGAGGTTAGCTTTGAAAGCAGAGAGGGTTGGTCACTGACAGAGGGAAAGAGGAAGTTTGTTCCAAGAGGTCGGTCCTGAGACAGCAAAGAGACTTCTGTGGTGCTAATTCACATATAGTGATAAGTTTTGAAGCAGTAGCATTTAAACACTTCATTTATTAGCAGTTGTGCTTAACTTTTTTTTGTTTCTTTCGTTTTCAGCGTTGGCTGACGGAACAGAGATCGCAATGCCCACATTGCAGGTAAGAATTTGGACTTAACCCTTTGACTGCGAGAGAAAACGAAAGACAAGGTCATTGGACAAACCATGACATGTAAAAGACAACTGATAGAGCCAATCTGACAACATGGTCTGGGGATATAACTTTCCTGACTGTGTTAGAGCAAAAACCAACATATCAGAGTTATTCCTCTTCATCTGATGACATCATCAGCGATGTCATCTGGTCAGTATATGACACGTTATATTGCAGTGAAGGGGTTAATAAATTAATCTGCTATGAATGGATCATGAAGAAAGAAAAAAAGCATAGAAAACAGTAAAATTACAAGTAAAAGATCTTCAAATTGAATGGATTTAGATTAACTTTAGATGAATAAAAGCAGTTTGTAATTTGCAGTGCTTGCAATTAATGAAGTAGCAAATAATGAATATATGTAACAGTTTGTAATTTATGGGTTCTTGGTAAGGACTTTTGGGGCAGTGGGTGGATGCCTCGTGCCTCCATACGGGGAGCTGGACGACCCCAACGCCTCCACCAGTCTCTCCCCGAGGGGATACTGGGGGGTCTTTCGTAAAAATAGTTCCCCCACCTTCTGGAAGTTCTGTGCTGGTAACTTCCTCTAATCTGCCACTCTCTTTGACTCTGCCTTTCCCCTTTGCTTTCTGTCATCTAACTACTATCTTTCTGACTTATTGGCCCCATTCTCCTGCCTTTGAAAAAAAAAATTCTTCCAAATATTTTTTTCTCCTTTGGGCTCCTTCGAAATCAGAATGTGTCATCTGTAGGCACGCAGCTGGGAGGCCAGTGAAAACTGAAAACGGAACACATATGTACCTTACCCATTATGACCATATGGTCTAGGAACGCAAAAGAAGAAGAAGGTAAAGACTTTCACTCTTTTAGTCGCATGTATTATGTTAAGTTCTTGGTTGTCCGTCACATCCCAACCGACCAGAGGGGAGTAACTTTTTTCTTCTTTTCTGAGTGCGCGTGCATCACTTTAACGGCAGAAACAGTGACAGAAGCAAACACATGGCAGGGTGCTTGGCAGTGGATGTCTTTGCAGAATTGGTGGGAGTGTAGATCAATGTCTCGGGCAAATATGGAAGAGTTAACCCTTTCGCTGCCAGCCATTTCTTAGCCGAAAAATTCCATTAAGCTTACCTGGGTAGAGAAAAAAATCTGTCTGTAATATTGAGGATTCCTCTGTGACATATTTAAAGTAAGGCCGATCCTTACTTCCCAAAATTAAGAGAACAGGGTCTTTGGATAACAGACCCTGATTTGATGCCTTTTCGTGACATAGGTGTTAAATCATTATGGTGCAAAAATGCGACGTTGGAGGTGAAAGGGTTAATAAAACTTTAAAAACTTAATTATTTTGCAAATTTCAGTTCAGAGTGATGCTATAACTGTTATAAAGTGTTGAGCCAAGGATGTGTATTTTGGTGTCATGTTTTGAAAAATAGAGTATTTTTCGTTTTTGCAGGGCTTCTTTGCATATTCATGAGTTGGTGAACTGCCGGTGATAACGTGTATTTTTGTGTCATGCGAATGTTTTGAAGATGGAGTATATTCATTTTTGCAGGGCTTCTTTGCATACTGCCGGTGATACGTGTATTTTTGTGTCGTGCGAATGTTTTGAAAATAGAGTACTTTTCGTTTTGGCAGGGCTTCTTTGCATATTCATGAGCTGGTGAACTGCCGGTGGGCGGAAGAAGTGACTCAGCAGTTGGACACCCTGCAGCAGTGCACTCCCACTCAACGCACCGACGTGGCCGAAAAAGACATGTAAGAAATTCATTGTTTTCATAGTTTGCGATGTAGAGTAGCACAGTGGTAGCGCGTTCGCCTCGTGTCAAGTAAACCCGAGTTCGAACCTGGGTACAGGGGATTTTTCCTCACTTTGCTTGCACTAGGCCTTACGGTCTGTATGTGGAGTCTTTCGGATGAGACGATAAACCGAGGTCCTGTGTGCCCATGCACTTAGTACATGTTAAACCCAGTGGCAACGAAAAAGTTGTCATTTGGTCAAAATTTACACACACACACCCCTTCCTTCCTCATCAGTCACACAAAATATCGCATGCAAAAAAATGTAAAAATGGGTGGCGCGCATCTGGCTGCGATGCGCTCTCCATGTGGGAGCAACCCAAATTTCACAGAGACACCTCTGTGACTATAAAGTACCTAATACTTAATAAATAATAAGGCGATACTTTTTCCCCAGACGGACACCCATGCGTCTTATAATATTGTTGTTGTTCTTAATGTTGGCTTTCCCTTGCTTAAAGACTCCAGGGATCATCCCAACAGCCGAAGCACTTGAACACTATGGTGCAAATGCACCAGCTAGGGGTGAGAACATGATGTGTGTGACTTGTTTTGATTACCCCGCCTCGTGGGCAGCCACACTCCGACTTTGGAGGATTTTGGAGACTGATGATGTTATGCTAGGAGCTTGTCATGGCTAAAGACAACCCCTGCATAAGTATGCAGAGCATGACAGCATTTTGATGTAGCCTTGGTGTTCTAGCCTATGTCAATTGGTCTGACACAGCCTTAAAGGGGCACCCTGACGGATGAGTTTTTGCAAGAAACACGTCAAGATCACAGGAAAACACCCTTTACAGAGATCGCAACACTCACTTTGTTCTGGTTTCCTAGAAATTAAACCGTCAAATCGGCGGAGGTGCTGGAAGTCAGAATTCTTTCAGTGAAAGAGAAAGTGTGTGCCTTCTCTTTTCTAATGGCCGCCTGAGTCGCTTAAACCAAATCACGAAATTTCCACAATACAAGCCTTTTTATTTACAGTTTACCAAAAGGAGTTTCACTCACAACAAAGGAAATGGCTCCTTTTTTTTTTTTACTGCACTACAAAAAAGAATAAAAAGCTTCAACCACAGTGTCCTCTCCCCCCCTCCCCCTACCCCCTACCCCCCTCCCCCCCGTCCAAAATGGCCTCTGTCTCTGGCAACCATGTAAAAGTATCTTATGAAAAGTATCTTTGTATGGTACACATTAGCTAGCGGCACAGCGCGTCTTTGACGTCAATCATTTTGACTCAAACCCTGATTTTCATCATTTTGAACTGCTCAGTTCTCAGCTATTTGAGCACAGACTGGTCTCAAATTTGTTGTGAAATAAAGTTTATTGTTTCAACTTTTTGATGAATGTCTGTTTTTGTGTGTTGAAAGCCTATAAAAATCAAGCAAATTAAAAACAACTACAAGACATATAGCTACTTTTATAAATTTGAGCCAGCCGACGTCGCGTTTCTCAAATAAGCTCATTCGGCACGCTGCTTTCTCGGCTTTGTGGGAAAGCGATGCACATCGGATACGGCTATACTTGGTATCTACTTCTTCAGCAAAAACTGAGGATTCCATTGATGTAAGCCACTAAATTATTTATTACTGTTAGAAAAAACGGTGTACAAAAATCAACTTTTTTCTTCACACTTTCCGTAACTGAGCGAAAACCAAGCTGAAAAAATAATACGTTTCACCCATGAGAAGACAGGATAATCTCCCTTCTATACAACGGCAGTAACCGAAAATCTATTTATAGCACATCGTTTCCCCACAAGTCAACCAAACGAACCTAACGATCCTAGCCGCACACGCGCGCGCTGCATTCAGCGAGGCCTAGCGAAGTTGTTTGAAACGATGCGATGTACCCACTTTCAAGCGTAATGCCGGACAAAATACGCAAGCCTGTAAGTTCAGATTTTGCATTTTATAAGACAGATGGCTCAAATAAAATGCGATAATATCGGTTTTTACACGGGTGCGACTTAGAAGAAGTTTAACAGCAATAATCACAAACACCCATTGTCGGCTCAGACTGTCAATAAAATTTAACCGGAAATGGTAGACGAAGTTTGATAGGCCTCGGATTTCTGTCTTTTTCTCGGCTTAGGGGGCATTTTAAGTCAGTTATGCGTATCCATTTTAAAATTCAAGAAGCCTTTAAGAATCCCAATTTTTTTCAACTCCTCAAACATCTTGAATGAAAAATGCTGGCACTGTTTCAATTGGGCATGAAGTGCCGAGCGCCATGCAAACAGCGATGGCGCAGACGCAGTGCCCGCCACAGTGCCAACATTCACGATTCAGCTTGATCTGAGTCTAGAATAAGTCAAGTAAACTTTGATTTTAAAGCGCAGACATGCATAATTAACATAATCTTTGTTACAATAAGTGATAGATTGTTAATTAAGAATAGATTTTTAAAAACACGAGAAAAGAAAGAGCAAACAGAAAGTAGATCTAGGCCTAGGCCTAACCAAAGACACTTTGATCTAGGCTAGGCTAACTAGCAAGACAAGTTACTTAGTGTGTGTCCCAGACATAAAAGTGTGTATGCGTGCGCGTCCTTGTGTGAGTGTGTGTGGGGGGTGACTGTATGGGTGAGACTGTGTGTTGCCTGCCTGATGCATAGCATGGTGGGTAAGTGAGGGTGGGGGGAGGGGCATTGTGTGTAAATTTGAGAGACTGTATGGGTGAGACTGTATGTTGCCTGAAAGTGAAAGATGGCATTGTGTATGTTTGTATGTTTGCGCGCACCAACGTTCATTTCTGCAGTTTACATGATTATGTTTTCAAATAGGCTACGTTGCCGGTCATGGTAATTTAGCTTAAGGCTAAACTGCCTGTCACTATTTAGCTTATGTTCTTTTTTCCACTCTGACTCTCTCTCTCTCTCTCTCTCTCTCTCTCTCTCTCTCTCTCTCTCTCTCTCTCTCGGCTGTCTATGTCAGTGTCTTATTCTACCTCTTTATCTTTCTGCATTTGTCTGTCTCTCTCACTCTCTCTCATTCTTTCACTCTCTGTCTTAATTTATGTCTCTTGTTTCTCTCTCCCCCCCCCCCCCCCCCCCCCCCCCCCAACCCCCCCCATCCCCCTTCACTCTCTCTCCGTCAACGTTTTCACTTTTCACATTTTATTGGTGGTTTATTTTTACTTTCAATAGTTTCATTGCATGTTTTGTTATTGGTTTTTTTTATATTTTCATTTGCCACAGGGTGTAAAAAAACATGTATACTTATCTCATTACCCTGTATAAATAAAATTATGTTTGTTCGTTCTCTCTCTCTCTCTCTCTCTCAATCTCTGTTTCTCTATCCCATTGGTTTCAAATGTCAGAAGTGGTTACAGATACAGATCCCTCTCTGCCTGTCTCTCTCACTCTTTCTGTCTGTTCTTCTGTGTGTATGTGCTAGACACACACATGTAGGCCTATGACCTCTTGAATGCTCGGGTATGTTACCCCAAACTGAAACCCCAACGAGGCTAAGGTTTTTTTGTTTAAAAAAAAATCAAAATTAATATTGGGGAGGGGGGGGGGGACTCAAGGCCTAGCCACACTCAATCACTGCATACGATTTGACCCCACTATGATGCGATTGTGACTATGTCTGTGAGTCATCATTCGGGATAAGCCCGCTATGTCCCAGGCCCAATATATCTCACTCCTGGTTGATCCTTTTGTGTCCCAAATGTAATTTTGAGGATTCCTTTAGGTCCCAGGCCCAATAAGGTCCAGGACATTGGTGTAATTATTATTCGTGTGTTATGGTTATGGTATCGATGGTTGTGGTCTGCTTGTGTGACAAGTGCATGCATGCACACTCCCATGTGTATGTGTGTGTGTGTGGGGGGAGGGGGGGTAACTATTAATGAGCACAAGTGTGTGTGTGACTGTGAGTGTATGATTATCTCTTTAATGTCCCTGTCTCTCTAGTCTCACTGTCTCTGTCATGGTCTTTCTCGTTGTCTCTCTTTCATTGTCTTTCACTGCTCATACCTCTCTCTCTCTCTCCATGTGTTACTGTATCTCAATGCCAGGAATGAAAGAAAATGAGTACCTCCTAGTTCCTTCTCAAAGGCGCATTTGCATTGAGTATTGTTAAAGAAAAGTATGATTTTAAAATAAACTAGCATTCCAGCTGAGTTTAGCTTGACCGGTACTTTAGCCTACCTACACTGTGGATACAGGCTAAATTACTGTAACCGGAAAAATAGCCTGTAGGCTAAATTACAGTGACCGGCAACATAGCCACTGCCTTATGTTTTTGTGTAGGCCTCTGTGTCAGTCTTTGATGATCCTACCCTTGCTGATTTAATGCCCTGTGCATATATATCTGTTTATTCTTGTGTTTTAATCGTCAGGAGATGAACTGAGTCTCATGAAAATATTGTTCGTCATCCATTCCCTGATAAAATAATGTTGAAATATGTTATAGTATGTAGCTGTGTAGGCCTACTAGATGCAATTATGGCGCCATCAAATGAGGTTTTAAAAAACAAATTATTACAGTGATGTCCCAAGGACCCAGTCATAGGACATTGACCTATTAAAACTAAAAATGTATTATTGTGTTATCCCCTGTCAGGACACACGTCTGATTAACATTTTTGCACACTTTGTCTTATTGATTTTTGCAAGAGCCATGACATAGTCCTATTGATTTATCTTGTCCCAGGACAATTTGTTCGACTATCACTTTTCAATCCTCAGTACATCACTGCAAATACTTAGTCAATTCTTTTTATGATTAAAGCTACGTTTGCATAAAAAAATGAACGCATCAAACAAGTACACACACACACACACACAAACACTCAAACACTGACACTCATTCATACCACTTAATAAAATGTTAGCGCATTCCATGAAATGAACTGTATTATTTTTCAGAGAAATCACTGCCAATCTTATCTAAGCTGAGTTGCTTATACATTCATCTGTTAACATTGTTAGAAGCACTGGAGTAGAAAAAAACACAAAAACAATGTTCTGCTGCAGAAAAATAGAACACAAACATGAAGAATTACATACACATAGTACATAAAATATCTGCATGGTTTTGTATGCCCACACCACAGTCACACAAGTAACACATTATTTGCACACAGGTGCATGCATGCACGCACCCACGCAGCATGCGTGCTTGCTCACACACACACACACACATTATATGCACACATAGCAGATGAGTACTTGTTGTAGCTGTTTATTGTCATTTTGGTTTGTTATTTTCAAGTGCCAGTAGGGAACGTGACTGCCTGATAACAGGGGAGTTAATTTGTTCAGCTATTCTTGAATCTGGATCTGGAAATTCTTTACAGGGAAGATGCTTTTCCTTACGGGCACTCCATTTTGAAAGTTACTTTCTTAGCTGAGAGCAGTTGTTAACAGCTGACATTGGAGAAGATCAAGGAAACCCAAAGGCCAGCAAATCCCCAAGGCTGCAGCACAAAGAGTTAATGCATACATGTGCCTTCTAATTTGAGGGTCTAAGTCTTTTGCATCAAGCTATGTTCTACAATGGTTTTCCATTGGAACAGGAATGGTTGATTTTCCTCAGAATTTTGAGCAAGAACTACTTCCAACAAATTAAAACATCATGCTGGAATTTTATACTTTCTTTTAAAATTCTCTCAAACAACCGTGCCCTGCTTGCTTCACTTCATGGCAGTTATACCCCCAACCTCATTTTACATTTTAGACCCTGTATTGGTGATACACCTCCAAACAAAATATAATTAATACCTTCAAGTAGTTCTCGAAATACAGCCCCTTTTCATATATATAACTATTATAAGTTATAACAGCTCGCCTTGGCAAATGCTGTGTCAGACCAATTGACATAAGCTAGAATACCAAGGGTTAGTACATCAAAATGTTGTTATGTTCTGCATAGTTATGTGAGAATTGTCTTTAGCCATGACAAGTTCCTAGCATAACATCACCAGTCCAAAATTCTCCGAAGTCGGAGTGTGGCTGCCCATGTGGTCGGGTAATCAAAAACGGTTACGTAATGTTCTTATATCCTTAGCTGATGCATTTGTACCATAGTGTTCAATTGCTTTGGCTGTTAGGATTATCCCTGGAGTCTTTAAGCCAGGGAACGACAATAACATATAACAGCCTCAAGGTCAAATGTGAAGGCCAAGGTCAAGTGACTTCAAATGTCTCCCACTACATCCCTTAGGTCATGTGGATCATGAATATAAATGGTTATGTGGATGTAAACCCAATGGTGTCTGAACTATAGCCACTGCTAAAAAACGATAAGTTAAAAAATCAAGGTCAAGGTCATTAACAAAATCAGTACTTTGTGCCATACATGACCTTGATTCAGCCTACCAATATGCCAATTTTGAAGTCTGTAACTGCAAAAATGTGAAAGATAGGACCAAACACAGATTTGACACATCCAAGGTCTATGTCCTTGACCTTGACTAGTACCCACTATCTAGAATTGCCTGTAGTCAATGCATCCTCATAGAAAGTTTGAACATTGTAAGTCCATTGAAGTGAAAAACAAGGCTTTGAAAAGAATTTGTTGTTGTCAAGGTCAAACTTCAAGGTCAAGGTTACTATGGTTACCATTTTTCTATGGGGGCATTCCTGCAGTGTGATACACCACCACTCAAAATTTGAAGCCATTCTGTCTTCTGGTTTATGAGATACAGCTCAGATTTGGAATATATAATATAAAATATAAGTTTTCAAGGTCAAACTTCAAGGTCAAGGTCAACAAGGTCACACCTTTTCTGTATGACCATCTGTGTACCATGATATACCACCACACAAAATATGAAGCAATTCTGTCAAGTGGTTCAAGAGTTATAGGGCGAACAGACACACATGTATGTTATACATGTCCATATTTTTTAAATTAGCATTTTTCACAAAATTGACTCAGAATATTTCTAACAAATATCAATCAAAACATTCGAAAAAAATTGGACATAATCCATACATACTGAAATGTAAAGTTAGGAAGTTTCAAGCCCGTTGTTGCATTACTTTTTGTTTTTTGATACCCCAAAATTGCTACATTGTCTGTTTTGCGTACTTTCAACATCAGCATTTTTTCCAACTTCGCAAGTCCATAATTTCAAAAAAAGTTGACCCTAACATTTTTTGTTGGAGGCATAACTTTTTGTGATAGTGGAGACTGCATCCTCAAAAAATGGTTTTTATTAGTGTGTATTAAATGTTTCTCAAAAATGGCCACTTTTAGTGTTTCTGTCCAAGTCGCGGTAGTATGCTACTTTAAACTACCATATCTCATGAACTAATTGCGATATTGACTTAATTCTTTTTTTATTTTCTTTATAATGAACAGATCTATGAAACATACTTAAAATTAGATCATATATTTGAAAAAGAAATTTTTGGTGCCGCTAGCTATACACATGCAACATTGAACACCAAGGTAGCTAAGTCATACAAATGTACCAAGGGTAGTTAGGAAAAGAGAAGCAACAACAAGACAGAGGGAGAGACAGAAAGAGAAACAGAGAGAGAGGGAGAGTGAGAGAGAGAAAGAGAAACAGAGAGAGAGGGGGAGAGGGAGAGACAGAGGAAAAGAGAAGCAACAACAAGACAGAGGGAGAGACAGAAAGAGAAACAGAGAGAGAGGGAGAGTGAGAAAGAGAAACAGAGGGAGAGGGAGAGACAGAGGAAAAGAGAAGCAACAACAAGACAGAGGGAGAGACAGAAAGAGAAACAGAGAGAGAGGGAGAGAGAGAAAGAGAAACAGAGAGAGAGGGGGAGAGGGAGAGACAGAGGAAAAGAGAAGCAACAACAAGACAGAGGGAGAGACAGAAAGAGAAACAGAGAGGGAGAGAGAAAGAGAAACAGAGAGAGAGGGGGAGAGAAAGAGGAAAAGAGAAACAACAAGAGAGAGGGAGAGACAGAAAGATAAACAGAGAGGGAGAGGGAGAAAGAGGAAAAGAGAAACAACAAGAGAGAGGGAGAGACAGAAAGATAAACAGAGAGAGAGAGGGAGAGTGAGAAAGAGGAAAAGAGAAACAAGAGAGAGGGAGAGACAGAAAGATAAACAGAGAGAGAGAGGGAGAGTGAGAAAGAGGAAAAGAGAAACAACAAGAGAGAGGGAGAGACAGAAAGAGAAACGGAGAGAGAGAGGGAGAGTGAGAGAGAGAAAGAGGAAAAGAGAAACAACAAGAGAGAGGGAGAGACAGAAAGATAAACAGAGGGAGAGAAAGAGGAAAAGAGAAACAACAAGAGAGAGGGAGAGACAGAAAGAGAAACGGAGAGAGAGGGAGAGTGAGAGAGAGAAAGAGGAAAAGAGAAACAACAAGAGAGAGGGAGAGTGAGAGAGAGAAAGAGGAAAAGAGAAACAACAAGAGAGAGGGAGAGACAGAAAGATAAACAGAGAGAGGGGGAGAGAAAGAGGAAAAGAGAAACAACAAGAGAGAGGGAGAGACAGAAAGATAAACAGAGAGAGGGGGAGAGAAAGAGGAAAAGAGAAACAACAAGAGAGAGGGAGAGACAAAAAGAGAAACAGAGAGAGAGGGAGAGGGAGAAAGAGGAAAAGAGAAACAACAAGAGAGAGGGAGAGACAAAAAGAGAAACAGAGAGAGAGAGGGAGAGACAGAAAGAGAAACAGAGAGAGAGAGGGAGAGTGAGAGAGAGAAAGAGGAAAAGAGAAACAAGAGAGAGGGAGAGACAGAAAGAGAAACAGAGAGAGAGAGGGAGAGACAGAAAGAGAAACAGAGAGAGAGAGGGAGAGAGAGAAAGAGGAAAAGAGAAACAACAAGAGAGAGGGAGAAACAGAGGGAGAGGGAGAGAGAGGAACAGAGAAACAACAAGAGAGAGGGAGAGAGAGGAACAGAGAAACAGAGAGGGAGAGGGAGAGACCGAAAGAGAAACACAGAGAGAGAGGGAGAGAGAAAGGAAAAGAGAAACAAGAGAGAGGGAGAGACCGAAAGAGAAACACAGAGAGAGGGGGAGAGAGAAAGGAAAAGAGAAACAAGAGAGAGGGAGAGACCGAAAAAGAAACACAGAGAGAGGGGGAGAGAGAAAGGAAAAGAGAAACAACAAGGGAGAGGGAGAAACAGAGGGAGAGAGACAGAGAGGAAAAAAGAAACAGAGAGAGAAAGAGGAAAAGAGAAGCAACAAGGGAGAGGGAGAGACAGACAGAGAGGAAAAGAGAAGCAACAAGGGAGAGGGAGAGACAGACAGAGAGGAAAAGAGAAGCAACAAGGGAGAGGGAGAGACAGAGAGGAAAAGAGAAGCAACAAGGGAGAGGGAGAGACAGACAGAGAGGAAAAGAGAAACAGAGAGAGAAAGAGGAAAAGAGAAGCAACAAGGGAGAGGGAGAGACAGACAGAGAGGAAAAGAGAAACAGAGAGAGAGAAGAGGAAAAGAGAAGCAACAAGGGAGAGGGAGAGACAGACAGAGAGGAAAAGAGAAGCAACAAGGGAGAGGGAGAGACAGAGAGGAAAAGAGAAGCAACAAGGGAGAGGGAGAGACAGACAGAGAGGAAAAGAGAAACAGAGAGAGAAAGAGGAAAAGAGAAGCAACAAGAGAGAGGGAGAGACAGACAGAGAGGAAGAAGAGAAACAGAGAGAGAAAGAGAGAAGAGAGGAAAAGAGAAGCAACAAGGGAGAGGGAGAGACAGACAGAGAGGAAAAGAGAGAAACAGAGAGAGAAAGAGAAGAGAGAAGCAACAAGGGAGAGGGAGAGACAGACAGAGAGGAAAAGAGAAGCAACAAGGGAGAGGGAGAGACAGAGAGGAAAAGAGAAGCAACAAGGGAGTGGGAGAGACAGACAGAGAGGAAAAGAGAAGCAACAAGGGAGAGGGACAGAAAGAAACAGAGAGGGAGAGAGAGAAAGAGGAAAAGAGAAGCAACAAGGGAGTGGGAGAAAGAGAAACAAAGAGATTGCAATGTAGTAGAACGTGTGTGTGGGGAAAGGCGCAGAGGCAAAGTTAAAGAAACCGGATAGTTCACAAGGGAATAGGGATGAGGTGTGTGTATGGGGGGGGGGGGGGGGGGGGGGAGGGGGGGGTAAAGGAGGATGTTTAGACATGGAGGGTGGGAGGGGGTGGGTGGGAGGGGAGAGTTGATGACCTTTTCCGATCGTTCTGAATTATGAAAGAGGGACTCTGTGTGTGTCATCGGTTAAATCGATTGAGAAGGGGTGAGGGATAATCAGACCTGTTTACTCTACTCTTTTGGAGTAGTATTCTACTCAGTTTGGACCTCTACTACTCTTCAAAACTAAAAATACTGCTCTTTAATTCTTGATTGCTACTCATTTTCAGTGAACATTGTTTGATGGTTTAATGAATAAAACTACCCATTTTGCTCCAGAACTACTCATTTAAGCTATCCAGACTATTCAAGACTTGTGGAGGGGGTAAACAGGTCTGGATAATTGGCGGGTAACTGCTGATTGGATGACCATGATGCCCCCCCCAATAAAAAGGAACTGTGTTAAACTAAAGGTTTATCTAAAGAGAGAAATGGACAAAGGGGGGAGAGAGAGCCCGCCCTGAGCAGAAGACATGTTCATATTTGCTCAGCACACTAATCATAATAATAATAATAATAATAAATAAAGCGTCTATAGCGCTCTTCGATGATGATAAAAAATCATCCTCAGAGCACTTTACAAATATTACGAGAGAAAACAATCAAGAAGAAAAACATTATTACAGAACAATATTAAAAAAAAATTAATAATGCTCACGTCATTCATCCCCACCCACCCACCCCTTTCACATACACATTATAGACACCATTTATAAAAAAACATTATGAAAAGAAGCATAAAAAATAATTATTGGCTCCACTACAGTGGAGCCTCCCTTATAAGACCTTCAAAATGAGGTCTTATAAAGGAGGGGTCTTGTTATAAGGGAGGTAATTTATTGAGAATGATGCTTTGTTTGTCTCACTTTGGCTCTGATCCACGCATTGCAGACCTGCCTACCCATACGATTTTTCCGTATTTTGTACACGATTTTGAGCTGCAGTACGGTACATGGAAAATTAATACTGCAAAAATTTGAACTTAAGGTCTTCTAAGATCGGTCAAAATCGAGTGTTTTTCGTCATTTCGCATGGCGGTTTAATGTTCTGTAATGTTCCGTTTTAGGGTCTCCTTGCAAAGTACGGAGTTTTGAGAAAAAGTACGGAATTTTATTTCGTGGAGTACCTAAAAAAGAAATTGGGGGTAGGCAGGTCTGGCATTGCTAGATGATTGGTATCGTAATCAACTTTGGTGGAGGGGAGTTAATTAGAAAGAGTTCCTCCCCTTTGTTCAATTTTGTTATTATAGTTTCTTACTATTTAACTAGTCACATTATTAAGGCTTGAGCAAAGATGCTTTCCGACTCCGGATTGATCATGATAAGTTTTGATCATGACAATGCCCCCCATTTTTTAAATTTCTTGACTCGGAGTAGGAACCGGAGCTTATCATTATTATAAGGAGCAGGGCTCTCAGTCTGGGAAAAAGAGTAGCACATTATAGTCCGTAAAATAGGGTAATTTCATAGAATAGGTCATGCAATAGGTCATGTACGGTTCAACCATTGTTAAAGCAGTATCACTGAGAAAAGCAACAAACACCAAATAAATATGCCGCAAATGGATGGATTGAGGCGGGAGTACTGCCTTAGAGTTAGAAAAATGTGTGAGTTTAGAACATGAGATAGTAATAGCCGATCATTGAATGAAGGATAGTCATAGAGATCAGGGAGGGTGAGTAGGAAGGAAAGTGTGGTGGTGGGGAGGGGACAGATAGAGAGGGAGTGTGGGGGAGTGTGTGAAATCCTACAGAGACCTGGACAAGAGAGTAACGACTATGAGCCATAAACGGCAGAGGGATAACTGCTGTCATTCATGTTACCCCCACCCCTCCCCACCCTGCAATTCCCACCCTCTACCCCTTCAACGCATTACCCTCATCTCCCCATTGGTTTCCCCTCTCCTGGCACTATCCTGTGACGATAACGGTAACCATGATTCTGATTCTTCTTCTTCGATCGCTCAGACAGTTTCCTGTCAATTATGAGCGCAGACGCGTCATGCTGCTGTTATGCGCCTAACTAAAAACAGTTAGGAAATCTTTTTTGAAAGCGTTTCTTGAAAAAAAAAAAGGCAGGAGAATGGACCGGTTAGGCAGAAAGACAGTAGATGACAGTAAGCAAAGGGAAAAGGTAGAGTCAAAGAGAGATAGAATAGAGGAAGTTACCTGAGCACGTCATAAGCCTTGCTTGTTGCTGCTTCAGTTATGTCGTTGTTGTTGATGTTTCTTTTGAAAATAAAACATTTAAGCCAGGCACAGAACTACCAGAAGGTGGGTGAACTATTTATGCAAGAGACCCCCCCCAGTATCCCCACGGGGGGGAGTGGTAACGATGATAATGCCAGACCGTACGTAATAGTATCACTGCGGGACTAATTCGCATTATGCATCCACGATGATGTCCGTCTATGATGGCGCCTGTCTAGGAAACTGTGTGATAGCAAGGTAGGTGTTTCATAGCTGTGGGGGGTGGGGTGGTGATGGAGTTAATCGCATACTAAAGGTTTACACGTGGAATCCCTTACGTTTGATGAATGACTGCTTCGTGTTGAGGATACCGCTGCGGTGGTAGCGGGTGTGTGAGCGGCAATGGATGCAGGAGTGGGCTCGCCTTTTTGCATCGTTATTTTATGCGTGACAGCCGTGGGACTTTATGACATTCAGGATTGTGCATACATCATCAGTGATCGCACAAAGAATTTTGAAAACCAGTCCTATCAGTGACAATGCCCCCGGCTTCCAACAACCGGTGTCAAAACCAGTCCCAGGGAAACAAAAACCAGTGAAAACCACAATGCCAAAGCCTCTGTTCAAACAATTTATCAGTCCTATCAATAAAATTACCAGTCCCTTGGACTGACTAGTCCAATTTTTTTCAATATTTTGGTTTTTGCAATTAGTATTTAATTACCAGTAAGCGCAATCACTGAATGTAATGCGATATTGAATTGTGGCAAAATAAATGTTCATTAACTCACTCTTTACTTGCCGATTGCTTCCTTTTACAACCGTTCAATACTAATGTACGCTACAGCGTACATAGCGTTTAACCATTCACAATTCACAACTCCGCGAAGCCATGCAACCCAAACTGGTATAGAAGTGTTCCTCTACGGTCCCTTAATAGTTTTCAACCAATTAAATCACTTCTAGTCTATGTTTAGTACCGCAATGAATGCAAATGAGTCACTACCCCTCTCTTCGTCTTCTTTGTCATGCTTTTTTCAAAATCTGCTAATAATAATAATTTTACTTTGGAATTATATTCTAGCTTTTATTATTATAAACAATACCGCAAATTTTCAAAACTGTGCGGTTAAGCATTATTTTTTAAATAATGTTTATGTAATGATGGAAACCTGTCTAGTGTGGAACGTTTGTGCGCGGCATGTACGCTATAGCGTACATTAGTATAGAGAGAGTTAAAAAAGAAAATAATAGTGGTGCTAGAATCTGGACTCCATGGCCATGTGTGGCTCTGTGGGAAGTGCTGATGATGATGCGGAGGGGACAGTGGTGCTCCAGTGAGTTGCTGGTTTGTGCTGGATTACAGTTTGTGGTTGTGATTTTTAGTCTTGGTAATACGTTTTTTGTTGTTGTTGTCTTACCCTGGCTTAAGCACTCCAGGGATCATCCCAACAGCCAAAGCACTTGAACAGTATGGCACAAATTCACCAGCTAGGGATGAGAACATTACGTGCGTGACCATTTTTGATTACCCCGCCACATGAGCAGCCACACTCCACTTCGGAGGAGTTTTGTAATTTCTTAGACACGCACATGCTTGCATGCTGTAGTAGTAGTACCTTTACAATCAATCGAGCTGGAGCAGAGGGGGGGGGGGGGGGGGGGGTATCCTTGTACCGAGCATTCAACCCAAAACTTTTATTTCCAACTGAATCTTAGGCAAGCGTTTTATCTCTTCTAGCACCATGGGTGAATGTATTCGCCCGGTACATCACACTTCACTCCCACCAAATGCAAAGACATTCACTGCCAAGTGGCCTGCCTTATATTTATCTATTTCCAGAGCTTATGTCAGTTATTGTTTTCAGTTAAGGCAACGCATGCGCACTCAAAAAAATGGTTACCCCCCTTGTGTCGGTTGTGATGCAACGGACAACCAAGAACATGAAATAATATATGGCGCTAGAAGAGTTAATATCAGCACCACGATTCCTATCTGCGGCTTGTGTAGACATGCATTTGCGCCATGTGTTTGTGTCTCTCTGTGTGTGTGTTAATAATTGGGTGCGCGTATGCATTTTTCAAAAATGGTCAACTGCATGTTGTTGGCTTACCCTGGCTAAAAGACTCCAGGGATCATCCCAACAGCGGAAGCACTTGAACACTACGGTACAAACGCATCAGTTAAGGTGTGTGGCCGTTTTTTATTACCCCACCACGTGGGCAGCCACACTCCGTCTTCAGGGGTGGGAGGAAGTTACAAGGATATGATTTGCGTTGTGTGCAGATGTTCGGAGCACCAGGAGAAGCTGACAGTGTACTGCTGGACCTGCAAGGAATGCATCTGCCACCAGTGCGCCCTCTTCGGGGGAACCGTGAGTACAGCTTTCACAACTTCTTCTTCTTCTGCGTTCCCACACGCCCTATGGCCATAATGGGTGAGGCACGCATGGGTCTGATTTTTCAGTTTTCACTACTCTCCTTGCTACATTCCGATTTCATTGGTCTCCCCTGTTGCATTCAGCCGACACATTCTGATTTCACTGGTCTACCTGCAGCATTCAGCCGACATGCTGATTTCACTGATCTCCCCTTGCTGCATTCAGCGGACACATGCTGATTTCACTGGTCTCCCTGCTGCATTCAGTCGACATTCTGATTTCGAGGGGGACGAGAATGCTAAAATAGATTGTAATGACTTGTTGGGGGGTGGAGGGAGAGGAAGAACTGTGCCTATATGGTGGCGAGGGTGAGATGTTATCAGACAGTGACAGTGCTGGTGAATGAGGGTGGATGTCTTTGTGGGTGAGAATCATGTTATTTTTGTTACTTTATGTCTTTGCACCGGAATGTTGGTAGTATGACCATCTTGTTGATTTCACTGCATGTTTTTGATGTTGATTTTAATGTTGCTACTGTAAAGCGCATTGAGCATACTACTGTATGGATTTTACAGGCATCAGAACGGCCCGCGGATTTCCGCGGTTTTGGTAGCCACTGGCCGCGGTTTTTTGGCACTGCCGGCCGCGGTTTGTACTTCATGAGGCAGCGCGATCTTATTCTCAAATGGTATTCTTAAACGGTTTGTTTTCATACTGCGCCTTCGGAAGCGAAAAATCGTGGCCATGTTGGTTTTTTGTTCCAAGTTTAGAGCTCTCTAGACTCTTACTTTCACTGTTTCAGAGTTAGTTTTGATGACAGTGATTGTGATTTGGGTTTTAAATGAGTCAATTTAGATGATATGATCACGGGAGACTATGTTGATGTGAGAACTTTGAACTTTTCCGCGAGAAATCGGGTAGCGAATGATCGCAATGATGCCGACTACGGACTAGAGTTTTGTGGGGTCCGACTCGATGTCGACTCTGAGTCATTGCGAGTGTTGTTTGTCCGCGGATTGGGCTGGAGTATTCTGATGCCTGACTTTAGCGCTATATGATCTAAATTATTATTATTATTATATATCAATCCAGCGTGGATATGTTGTGTTTGTTGCAGCATTCGGGCCACACTTTCAAGCCCCTGGAAGGGATCTACGAGGAGCACTGCAAGAAAGTGGGCGAGGAGCTGAGTCAGTTGAGACGTCGCCACGTGGAACTCATCAGCCTGGTGCAGGATGTGGTGTGTGGTTTATCATCAGCATCATTATCATCATCATCATCATCATTATGTCAACATCATCATCATCATTGTCTGAAAGACTTGACAGATTGAATCGTTTGACATGACAAAGTTTCAGATTGATCAGCTTGGTACTTTATTATCATCGTTCATCATCATCATCATCAATATTCATCGTCATCAACATGACATCATTGTCACCAGCATTATGGTCGTCGTCATCATCATCATCATCAGTATCATCATCATCATCATCAAAAACACTGTGGGTTAATTTAGTCGGTGGAGGTGATGTAACGGTGTGCTTAACAGTTTTGTGGAAGATAATATGGCCTATTAACCCTTTCACCGCCAGCCATTTTTCAGCCAAAAAATATAATTAAACTTAACTGGGTACAGAAAAAAACCAATCTGCAATATTGTGAATTCCTCAGTAACATATATAACATTAGGCCTATCCTTACCTCCCAAAACTAAGAAAATCGGGTCTTTGGATAACATGCCCTGATTTGATGCCTTTTAGCGACATGGGTGTTAAACCATTGCAGTGCTAAAATGCGACGTTGGCGGTAAAAGGGTTAAGCTACTTTTCAGCCTGAATCATAATCGTAAATCAAAAGACATGGAAAATTGTCTTCAACCGTGTAAAATAAGATAAAATAATTGAAGATGTTAATAGGGATGGTCCAAATGGGGAGTTTCCACTTGACAAACAGCATAAAGAATGAATGCCAACTAAAATATTCGCTCTTCGTCTGATTTGAATATGTTGATGCTGTTTTTGTTTGTCAGGAGCGTAACATAGAGAGCGTGAAGAACGCCAAAGACGAGCGTGTGCGAGAGATCCGCAACGCAGTGGAGCTGATGATAGCGCGACTGGAGTCCCAGCTGAAGAGCAAACTGCTCACGCTCATGGGTAAGTCATTCTGTGGCTTTGCATGCCCTGCTCTCATGGTGACCTCAGTTTCGGTTTCTGATCCAGTCTATGCCTTGGTGCGTTCAGGTCAAAGTCATGGGGAGCAGTGTGTTCTGGGGAGCTGTCGGTGGACAGTCGTGGTGGCGCCCTCTGGGGAGGACCTCACTCACGCTTGGCCCCGCGACTAAGAGAATAGTGTCATCAGTAGGGGGCTTCGTAGTTGGTGTCCTGAACAGGCTCCACTGAACTTCACCGAAGTGACTCAGCAGCAGTGCAGTGTCTCCTCGGTTGGTTGCCTCCTGACGGCCTAACATAGATTCGCTCCTCTTGGACTGCTGATCTCGGATTCTGCGACCTGAACGTGCGGAGGGAGGGAGGTGTGGCTGCGAGTTGGTATTCGGAATGAGCGGCGTGGGAGCAATGCCACTGTACGGCCCAGAAGATGGGACAGTAAGAAAAAAGAAGAAAAAAATAAGTTCACCCCCTTGAATGCCGAACAAAAGACAAGAAGAACAAAATACGTTCAAATTTGTCAAACATAATAGAGAACTGTTGTGAGTCCATCTGGCAAAACTCCCCGTGGGGATACCGGGGGTGTTTTGTACAAATAGTTCCCCCACCTTCTGGAAGTTCTGTGCTTGTAACTTCCTCTAATACTGCCACTCTCTTTGACTCCCTTATCCCTTTGCTTTCTGTCATCTACTATCTTTCTGACTTATTGGCCCATTCTCCTGCCTTTTTTAAAACATCTTCCCCAAAAAATGTTCTCCTTTGAGCTCCTCTGAAATCAGAATGTGTTGGCTGTACGCAGCGTGGAGACCAGTGAAAACTGAAAACCGGACACATATGTAGCTTACCCATTATGGCCATATGGCCTGGGAACGCAGAAGAAGTCTGGCAAAACAGTTTGGGGGTATATATAACTCTCCTAACTGTTTAGAGGCACACAAAAAAGAGTACATTTTAGAGTTATTTCTTCATCTGACGACTCGTCAGTGACGTAGTCAAGCCGGTATGTGGTACACGTGATGTGGTAGTCAAGGGGTTAAACAAGACGCAAAGCCTGTAGCAACTTACTCGTAGTGTGTGTGGTGTGAGGGAGAGAGGGGGCAAGAAGAGAGGGGGCAGGGAGAGGTGCAGTGTTTACCATTAGACCCGTTTTCATTTTAGACCTCAAAGTTCTTCACATTCTTGTTAAGATCGGGATTATCTCAGAAAAAAATTCCTCCTCTCACAAAAAGAGAACCAGGGGGGGGGGGGGTCTTGTATAAATAGTTCCCCCACCTTCTGGAAGTTCTGTGTTTGTAACTCCCTCTAATGTCACTCTTTGACTCTGCCTTTTCCCTTTGCTTACTGTCATCTACAATCTTTCTGCCTTGCCGGTCCATTCTCCTGCCTTTTTTCAAAAACATTTCCCTCCAGCCTGAAGTCAGACTTGCTGGGCCTAGCTATTTCTTAGTTAGGCGCATAACGGCAGCATGATGCATCTGCACTCATAATTGACAGGAAACTGTCTGAGCGATCGAAGAAGAAGACAAAAAGAGAAGAAAAATGAACATTGTTGTAATTTACAGGTCAGCGGAATCGCCTGACTCAGGAGGCGGAGCTATGGGAATCGGTGCTGGAGAAGGTGGGGCTGGAGCTGGGCAACAGCGGGAAAGCGGAGCTGATCCGACGCAGCCCTGAGATGATGGAGCTGTTCCGCCAACTGCACCTCCGCCCCATGGCCTCCTTCGTCACAGCTCCCGTGCCTGCTGACTTCACTAGGTATGTGTGGGTGGGTGTGTTTGTGAAGTCAAGTCAAGTCAAAATTTTATTTAAAGATGGACATTGAATAAGCAAACATACATGCTTTTTTTCACCAAGCCATCTAACAAAGTAAAAATGCAAACACACGCGCACAATACACTGACCATATTGCTTAATTACATAAAAAAAAAAGAAACGGGGAACAGATAAATATTTACAGTAAACAATGGAAAGCTTACGAAAAGCAAAGCATATCAACAAATCATGCCACATACTAAAATGGAAATGGGGGCACAAAATGTGCGTGTGTGATATGTGTGTGATATAGAGAAAGATTGGGGGGTTTGTTGGGAAGGGGAGGGAGCTCCGAGAAATAATGAGCTAACTTGTGTGTTTCCTCACAGTCATTGGTTGCGTTTTGTTTCCCCAGTGAGATAGTGCCTCAGTACGACACGAGCACCTTCGTCATGAAGAACTTCAGCGTGCTCAGACAGAGGGCCGACCCCGTCTACAGCCCCCCGCTCAACGTGTCTGGCCTGAGCTGGAGACTCAAAGTCTACCCTGTGAGTAATACTTCTTCTTCTTCTTCGATCGCTCAGACAGTTTCCTGTCATTTATGAGAGTACGACTGACTGTATGGTATTGTATCGTGCTATGCCCCCGTAGGGATACTGGGGAGCCTTTTGTATAAATAGTTCCACCTGCCTTCTGGAAGTTCTGTACTTGTATCTTCCTCTGATCTGTCACTCTCTTTGACTCTGCCTTTTCCCTTTGCTTACTGTCATCTACTGTCTTTCTGCCTTTGCCGTCTCCTGCCTTTTTTCAAGAAACGCTTCCAAAAGAGATTTCCCTCCAGCCGAAGTCGGACTTGCTGGGTATCATAACGGCAGCGTGGCGCATCTCATGATTGGCAGGAACCTGTCTGAGCGATCGAAGAATGATGGTGCTATTGTATTGTGGTGTTATGGTACGACTGAGGGTGGATCTGGTCTACAGCCCTCCGCTCAACGTTTCTGGACTGAGCTGGAGACTGAAAGTCTACCTTGTGAGTATGATTGTATTTTACTGTGTTGTGCTGTTTAGTGCATTTAACCTGTTTACTCTACACTTTTCGAGTAGTATTCTACTCAATTTGGACCTCTACTACTTTTCAAAACTGAAAATAATGCTCTTTAATTCTTGATTACTACTCATTTTGAATTAACATTATTTGATGATTTAATGAATAAAACAACACATTTTGCACCAAAACTACTCATTTCAGGTATCCAGACTACTCAAGACTTGTGTAGGGGGTAAACAGGTCTGGCATTGTGTTACGACTGACAATCTGTCTACAGTCCTCCGCTGAACGTTTCGGACCTGAGCTGGAGACTGACAGTCTTCCCTGTGTGTAGATCCGCTGTTTATAATTTTTATATAGAATTTGGTAATATCATATTTTACAGCAATATCAATTAGTAAAATAAATATTCGGAAATGGGCAACATTGGTATACTGTCTTCCAGCTTCGCAAGAGGACTCCTGCCCAAATTGTGCACCTTGAAAGGAATCAAGAAAGCAGCATTGCCTGTGTTAGTAGAGTACCCTCACCGTTGTCGTGGCTTTTGATGCTGGAATTTTCAAGCGTGGAATATGATTAAGGCGATGATTATTTCCCTTTTTTGGGCAGGATGGGAACGGAGTGGTGCGAGCCAATTACCTGTCAGTGTTTCTGGAGCTGTCGGCCGGCCTCCCTGAGACCTCCAAGTGAGTTGGTTCAGTCCTCATTTCATACATATCGTCGGTGAAATTCAAAAACCTCATATCTCGATTTTTTTTTTTTTTTAGTTAGATACATAGTCAGCATTCTAATTTTTCCCGCCACCTTCCACCAAAAGCTCGTATCTCTAATGACTTCTATCTGGGGTAAATGAGGTTGTGAAAAGAGAAGAAAAACTCTTAAGTCCCAAATTCAGATCTAGTTAAGGAGAAAAACCTTGTATCTTCGTTCTTTTCAAGTCTCAAAAAAAAAAAAAAAAAAAATATTTTTAACAAAATGCAGGACTAATCTCGCAATGTCTTGAACAACATACTCATCATAGTTACTCAATTGTGGTCAACGCGGTTAGTTTTTAAAACAGTTTATTTCGTTTTTCTCAAAACTACCAAAATTGATATACGAGTTGTTGTTTTTAATTTCACCGATGATATGTAGCGAGAGCTTTGCATGCGGATGGTCATGGAAGGGAGGTGTCAGTGTGGGGTCATGGAAGGGAGGTGTCAGAGTGGGGTCATGGAAGGGAGGTGTCAGAGTGGGGTCATGGAAGGGAGGTGTCAGAGTGGGGTCATGGAAGGGAGGTGTCAGAGTGGTTAACACTCTTGCCGCCTATGTCGCATTTATACGCCACAATGGCTTAACTTTAAATTCACATTTTTTAAAGCCCCAAAAAACCCACCATTAAACTTAACTGGGTAAAGAAAACAAAAAAACCTGCAATATTGGGAATTCCTCTGTGACATCTATAACACTAGGCCTATCCTTACCTCCCAGAATTAAGAAACTAAGGTCTTCAGATAACAGCCCTGATTTGATGCTTTTTTACAGTTTTAGAGACATGGGTGTTAAATCATTGTGGAGCATAAATGTGAGATTGGTGGTTAAAGGGTTAAAGAATGGCGCTAAAAAAATACTATGTGTTACAGGCATCATTCAAAAGTTTTTCAAAATGCATTTGGCTTACACAAAATAATGTGTGTTAAAGACCCACCAGGTCACGTGTCAAAATCACGGGTTTTCCCTCTTATAGCTGGTAAAAAAATCTTGTTTTGACTCCCATACAAATGTCCCCAAAATGAAAACGAAACATCATTTTAAAGAGCAGCCTCAATTTTAAGTTGGGGACATTTGTATGTGGGTCACAGCTACCCAGAAAAAACCCAAGGGACTTAATCGTGGTACGTCAGTGTGTCTTTAACGCAATTCCTGGTATTGTTAATATCGTTCAGTTGTGTTCTGTACGTCGATCTCTGTCCCCCCCCTCAAGGTACGAGTACCGGGTGGAGATGGTTCACCAGGCGTCGCGCGACGCCAGCAAGAACATCGTGCGCGAGTTCGCCTCCGACTTTGAGGTGGGCGAGTGCTGGGGCTACAACCGCTTCTTCCGCCTGGACCTGCTGGCCACCGAGGGCTACCTGGACACCTCCCACGGCAGGGACACCCTCACCCTCAGGTTCCAGGTTCGCCCCCCCACCTTCTACCAGAAGTCCAGGGACCAGCTGTGGTGAGTGGTGTGTTGTTTTTGTTGCCCAGCTTAACTTTTACCGTGCTTCATGGGTCGTCGAAGACCCAGAGACGCACAAATGATTTAATATCTCAGGAACTATTGGGACTATGATGATAACATAGTTTGGCATAGCAAAACATAGTTTGGCATATGTCAGCCAATTTTGGTGCCAATACAGTAAAAACTAAAGTAATAATTAGACTAATTTTAACATACTTCTCCTATGTAACGCGGGTCATGGAGGACCCATACTTTAAAGAGCAGAAATATGTCACTGCGGTGCATTGAGTATGGGTCGTGGGAGACCCGCGCCATCTGGAGAAGTATAAACACATGGTGACTCTTTGACGAGTATGGGTCCTGGAGAACCCGCATCATCTGGAGAGGGATAAATTCTGTTAAAATGCATGTAAAAATCTGTGAGTACGAGGAGACCCGCATCATCTGGAGAAGTATAATCACAAGCAACATCTGGTAAAGGTTAAACGCTCTGGGGGCACACCCAGTGCCGTGTGAACATTTCTCGCATGGCCTTGGGTGGGAAGATTACGTGTATTGCTGCTTTTTAAAGGGCCCCGAAACACATGGGTGGCCATACTCTGACTTCAAGGGAATGGTGAGTGAGTTGTGGGGAGGAGAGAGAGAGGATGGGAGGAGAGAGAGAGGATGGGAGGGAGAGAGAATATGACTTCTTTTCTTTTTTTTCCAAAAGTCGAGGGACCTGTTGAGAGGGATGTGTATGTGTGTGCGTGTGTGTGTTTGTATGTATGTGTGTGTGTGTGTGAGTGTGTGTTTGTGCGTGTGTTTGTGTGTGTGTGTGTTTGTGCATGCGTGTGTTTGTGTACGTGTGTGGGTTTTTTTTGCGTGTGTGTGGTTTGCGTTTGTGTGCATGTGTGTGTTTGTGTGTGTGTGTGTGTGTGTGTGTGTGTGTGTGTGTGTGTGTGTTTGTGTGTGTGCGTGCGTGTGTGTGTGTGTGTGTGTGTGTGTGCGTGTTTGTGTGTGTGTGTTTGTGTGTGTGTGTTTGTGCGTGTGGTTGTGTGTGTGTGGTTGTGCGTGGTTGGAGAGGAGAGAAAGAAAAGGGGAAGAGACAGAAGAAGAGACGGACACGCTGACTCTGAGGCTCCCGGTTGGCCTCCCAACGTTTCATCACACAAGTCCAGAGAGCGATAGATTAGAGGAAGTTACAAGCACAGAAGTTTCAGAAGGTAGGGGAACTATTTGTACCCCCCCCCCCCAGTATTGTCCCCACAGGGAAGGGGGGATACATTTTTCCATATACTATATTCAAGCAGCACTGGTTTTAGTTGTCCTTTGTGTTCAGTATTAAATGCAGTGGGTGGGTTTTTTCATACAGTAATCAGTAATGGGACTGTTGATGTTACTCAGTGATGAACCGAGGATCGAAAAATGATAGGACAAACTGTCCTGAAACGAGAGAAATCAACAGGGCAATGTCCTGGCTCTTACAAAAATCGGTAAGAGTAAGCGTGCCAGTGTTCAAAATGTAATCAGACATATGTCCTGACAGGGGAGAACACAGTAGTACATTTTTATTTTTATTGAACATTTCTTTTTCATTTGACACACATATAAACAATAGTAATAGTGGTGGAAGTAAGATGGATCCACAGCAATTGCAACAAACAGAAATAACATTGTAACTGCAATACTAAAGAGTGAATTGTTCTAGTTGCAATAAAAAACGTAATAGTAGTAGTGTAGTTTTCACCACCATCTTCTTCATGAATAGCAGCGACAATAACAATAGTACATTTTAAGTTTTAATAGGTCAATGGCGTATGACCGGGGCCTCGGGGCATCACTGGATGTTTGTGTGTGTGTGTGTAGGTACATTGGCCAGCTGGAGTCCGCCAACGCCCAGTACATCCAGCAGATCAACGACTTGAAAGAGGTGGGGGGAAATTGCAGTTAAAGTACAGTGGAGCCTCCGTTATAAAACCTTCAAAAATCATCCAAAATGAGATCTTATAAGGGAGGGGTCTTATAAGGGAGGTAATTTTAATACTTACAAAGAAGGGCAATGTCTCAGAGAAGTAGGTCTTATATGGGAGGGAGTCATAATGGGAGGTCTTATAAGGGAGGCTCCACTGTATGTGCACGTGTGTGTGTGTGCATGCGTGTGTGTGTGTGCATGCGTGTGTTCATGCAAGTTTGTGTGTGTGATTGTGAGCAATGTCTAGACTGCAGACATACTCCACATTTTAAAGTACTGCGATTTGCAGACTGTAAGTTACTTAGCTTTATAAAGCTTTATGCCCCCCTATCCCCAACTCCCCCTGCCCTTTTCCCCTATTCTGCCCCCCTCCCTGTCTCCCTCTCCCTCTCGAGCAGTCTCCAAATGACCAGGTTAAGACAGAAAATCTGTCGGCTGTGAAGAGGGGAAGTATTGTGTTGTCTATGTTGTTTGAAAAAGACATTTTTGTTGAAAAATTACACGTTCTGTTTTGTTTCGTCAATAAAATAACGTCACTTTTCACTTGTGTATTTGTTTGTGTGGTACTTTGGTCAGTGACGTTGCAGTCTGTTTCATTTATTTTTTATTTTAATTTTTATAACCCTTGTAGTTTTCTTCATGGCTTTTTTTTTCTTTCCACAGCGTCTGCATCTGGAGGTGTCCCGCAACAAGTGTGGGAAGAAAGGCAACACCCCAGGTCTGTGGATCCTTAGAGAAGCTAATATAGTGTCATAATATAGTGTCATAATATTATCAGTTATTATGACTTTGCTGTGAGATATTGCTTTTATCCTTTCTCGAGAGACCTGTTTATCCTATGAGGTCGAAGAGGATAAACATCAAGGATTGAATAGGATAAACATCAAGGTCTCGAGAGATAGGATAAAAGCAATATCCCACAGCAAAGTCATAATAACGATTATATACCGATATTTTACCTCTTTCAGATAAAATCAGCTGATAATCAAACACGCAACGATGAAGCGAGACGCCATGCATGCAGATCTTCTAAATAATACTAACCACTTCACCGTAGCAAGAAAAGCCCACTCATCCACAAATAATATAGTTCTCCAAGTTAGAAAGTTGTGAACTATGTTGATCTTGCACAAGTGATACATTATGAAAGGAAACTGATTATTAATAGAGACATGAACCGTACTGGCCTCAGCTGTACAAAAAATATCCATTACAATGACATCTTCTTCTTTCACTTCAATCACTTAATTAGGAGTTATTGTCATTTAGCCAATGACGAACTTTCAATGATGACGTAATTTCGGTGATTGCGTAAGTTCACTAACATGACATTTTAGGGCGTCCCGCTAAGCAGGCTCTATGTGCAGTGCCACTGCCTTGAGTATTTGGTTGTTATGCGCTATTTTTATCATTTGCAATTTCACTAACAGTTGCTGTTCACAATTTTTTTTTAAATGTAAAATGTTCATCAGAAACAACTTTTTGCATTTATCGGGTTAAGGCATAGGGTTAGGAGTATGTTTGGGCTTTTTGTTTTACTAAACATCACTTGATGCAAATAAAGAAAATATGGCCTGAGTACTGCAGATAGTCGCATGCGAGTGTACCTTGATGTGTGATAGTGATAATGATATGTCAAGTTTCTAATAGCAACGGTGTATTCTTACACCTTTTCTCACGCGCGTTTACACTAAGCCTATGGGTTAATGCACGCAAATGATATCTCTGGATATTGTTTTATATCTCACGGCTGGCAGGCGTGGGATATATCTTTGGCACTACTTGTACATCGGTATATAGTGTCATAATATAGTGTATGACTGGGAAAAAGAGCTTCAGGGACGGTATTCATGTCGAGATAGCATGAGACTTAGCATGATGCTAACTTAGAAGCTCTTCCAAAAGTCCTATTAAATCATTGGAAGAGCTTCTAAGTTAGCATCATGCTAAGTCTCATGCTATCTCGACATGAATACCGTCCCTGGTCATTTTCCAGCTTTTGTAAAGGCTCTACAACTGATCGATTGGATCACAATCCACCTAAACTCGCTCCTCCTAGATATATAGGGAGGAAAGAAGTTTCTTCTCTTCTTTCCACCAACAGCCTCCATCATCTAGTGGAGAGTGGCACAGAAGTAACGCGTTCTCTTTGTGTCAAGTAAACCCGAGTTCGAACCTGGGTACAGGGGATTTTTCCTTTCACTTTGCATTAGGCCTTACTTTGAAGATGGTTTGGGGGACAGAATTGGTTTGAGCATGGTCATTGGGCTTCTTCTTCTTCTGCGTTCACAGGCCATATGGCCATAATGGGTAAAGTACGTATGTGTTCGTTTTCAGTTTTCACTGGTCTCCCCGCTGCGTACAGCCGACACATTCCGATTTGGGAGGAACTCAAAGGAGAAAAAAATTATTTGGAAGATTTTTTTGAAGAAATGTAGGAGAATGGGCCAATAAGTCAGAAAGATAGTGGATGACAGTAAGCAAAGGGAAAAGGCAGAGTCAAAGAGAGTGGCAGATTAGAGGAAGTTACAAACACAGAACTTCCAGAAGGTGGGGGAACTTTTTATACAAAAGACCCACAGGGGTGGGTGGGGGTGTAAATTATTGATTTAATTGATACATTTTTATGACCTTTCCTTTTTGTTGTATCGTCAGTGCCTGAAGCCCGCCTACCTCTTCTGGACGGTCACTCGGGGGCCGACGGAGCCTCTGGGCCCAGCTCCCACAGCCTGTTCCAACAGCAACAACAGCAACAACAACAGCAGCAACAGCACGGCAGCGGCGGCAGCAACGCCAACAAGATGGGCCGCCCCTCCGCGCCCTGCCCTCCCCCTGAGAGCAACGCGGAGGATAATGACGACGACGATGACGACGATGATGATGACGATGATGAAGACGGGGACAACCTTAACGCGGAGTCTGCCTCCGATTCCAGCGACACCACCGATTTCAACGATGTGAGTGAACGGAGGATGACTGGTCGATGATTGATTGACTTGTGTATGGTGGGTACAGAAAACAAGGTACCTGTGAAAGGGAAAACTCCAACGTTTCGTGCCTTAACCCTTTCGTCGCCAGCCATTTTTCAGCAAAAAATACAATTAAGCTTGTCTGGGTAGAGAAAAAAATGTTCTGCAATATTGGGATTTCCTCTGTGACATGTGTAACATTAGGCCTATCCTTGCCTCCCAAAATTAAGAAAATAAGAGTCTTCGGATAACAGGCCCTGATTTGATGCCTTTTAGTGACATGGGTGTTTAACCATTGTGGTGCATAAATGCAACGTTGGCGGTGAAAGGGTTAAGCTCTTTAGTCATGAAGTGAAGGCAGCAAACAAAGTTGACAGGTTGTAGATGTTGTTCTTGTGAGTATAGTTCACAATCAGTCCAAAGGTCAGTGGGAGAGAAATAGTGGGGGTAGTGGAAAAATAGTGTGATTACAGTTTATGAGGGTAGAAACCAACTGAGCGAAAGGGTCAAGGGGCAACAAGTGAGGTGGGGGAGGGGGGGGGAAGAATGGGGGTGTGGAAGGCTGAGGGAAAGGGGCGAGTGGGGTACTGCAGTCCATTTTTCATCTGACTTGTGTATGGTTTGGTTTGACTTGTGATTTTTTTTTTTTGTGCTCGTTTTTCTTGGAATTTGTAGATGTTTATTAGCTTCCTTAACGCAGTTTGTTTTGCTCAAGGCCAATTTTTGTTTGTTGGGGGGGGGTTCCAGTAAATTTGGGTTTGTTTTTGCTCAGGGAAAAGATTGGTACTGAAGGCTTGGTAAGGTTATGACAGGATTGGCAATAGCATTTGTTGTTGGTGGTTGTTGTTTTCCAGCTCAAATAGAGTGTGTATTTCAGAGGAAATATACCTGTCAATGTTTGCAAGAGAACAAAAAAAAAGAGTAACAAATTATTGTTTTTGACGCAACTGTTTTGGGAGGAACATTTAGTTCATCTATATTTTCAGAAGTTTTTTTCAAGCCGACTGTAGTTCAGCATAAGTAACTTTTCATAAATAACAGCCAAGAATATGTTGTAGTATGTGACTGAATTAGTTGTATTCAGCGGAAATTGCTCGATTTTCACTCATGGGCGATTTTATTTATGTTTGCGATACTAAGTGAATTATTTAAGAACATTTTCTACTAAATATGTTTCATGACACTGCTCAACAAAGAAAGCTTTTACAATTAATCTGATGGAAGAAATGTATTTAGAATACTGTGTAGAACATACAGCCCAAATATGTTATAGGGACACGCTTGAAGCATTTTTTTTTTATCTAAGATTTTTAGTTTCAGTCCTTGAACTAAATAGCTTGACTTTGTGTGCGACGGAACAGCTGTGTTGATGAATTTTGCGCGCACACAGCTAGTTGGATATCAGTGCGGTTTTAACTGCTTTTTGTAAGCACTAACAGAACCTTGTTTACCTTAATTTTTGGACTATAAGGCGATATTTTTTTCTCCAATTTCGACCTATGCGCCTAATAAACAAAATCGTGAGAAGAGACGCAACGATTGCCATGCTCAGTACAGTCTACTGTGAGTCACAACATCGAAAGTGGTAACGAGTCGCCGATACGATGAATACTCGCGTTAAAATGCTTCAAAATCCCTCTTATCATCCGAGATACCGTCCAACAGATGCCATAACCCTTCATTTGATAAAAAAAAAAAAGCATCGTTGTATAGCTTAAGATGCCATAATTCTATCAGTTTCCGCGAAGAAAAGTCCAAACACAACAACCGGAAGTCACAAAAACGGAAGTTCGATTATTTGAGAAGGGAGCCAACTCTTTTTTATGACAGCAGTAATGGCGGTCAGTAAGCATTTACAGGACGTGTACGGGCTTCAAACTTCGACTTTATTTTGCAAGGTGTGTATCGCCTTATGAACGAGGGCGCATTTTACTTAATTTTTTTTCAACTTTTTCTTGAAAATTCCCCTATTCGCCTTATGATCCGAAAAATATGGTACTTCAGATGGTGACAGTTCAATGATACACTAGGTCTATAAACAGGTCTGGTTCACCAAGGGGACAATTTGTTTATTTTCAAATCGAAATGTAATCTTTAGCAGAATGGACGATTTTCGGAGAAAAAAAAATAGGGGAGAGCACTTCGTGAAAATTACAATCTACTTTAACCATACATTACCAACACCTGAAACACTTGCATTCGCCTCAGGCGACTTGGGACTATACCATAGCACATAGAAAAAACGAAAGTAGCTCATGACCTTCACCCCCAACCGGATATGACAGGGGAGTTATCCCCCCTCCGGCATAGGTGAGGCTAATCCAATGAGCATCCACTTCCGTCATTCCCATTTTCCAGCCTCCATTTTGTCAGACCTGGGGCACTGTAGCTCTGCTGTGTTTTGTTTTGACTACTGGATTTCGGTGGGTTTGTTCCTTTTCTTACCTATCTAGCGATTCGTGTAGTGTTTAACTTCACTTGGATGAAGTTTGTAGGTTTCTACTGAGTATAATTGTTGAGAACATTATTATTTTCTCACTGGTGCGCGCGCGCACGCTCTCTCATGTAGTTTGTCACTCAATAACTTCTCACACATAGATAGGATTAATAAAAAATCCACCAGTTGTTTACCTCCATTACTCGGTCAAATACCATAGCAACAATGCAACAATGGCGTCGAAGCTTGAAACCGCAGGATGCGAGTCAGCGACTTGCAAACATTTTGTAGAAAAAATGAGGAGTGGTCAGTTTGCAACAAAGTGATAGAACTTGCAAACTATGACGTAAAAATAAAAATGACATCAAATTTGGAATGACGCACTGCATTCTACATGCTGTGCGTCTCCTCAAACACACGAAGCGAGGGCTGGGGATTTACCTGATGGTAGAGTAACTTCCCTGTTGTGACCGATTGAATTAGGCAAGATAACTCCTACATACCATGAAATTACTCCCCTTAATTATTTCCCCATAGGGGTGAGAACATTACGTGTGTGATCGGTTTGGGGTTAGCCCGCCACGTGGGCAGCCACACTCCGACTTCGGAGGAACAAGCGGCGCTAAGAGTGATCCCTGACGGTGATCTCCAGTTGTGTGGACGTCTGTCCTGCAGGAGCTGATTGAAGTGGACCTGGAGGAGATTGAGGACAGCGCCAACGACCGATCCCAGACCATATGTGCCGCCGTCGATAACAGCAACGACGAAAATGACATCGATGAGGAAACCATGTGAGTCATGGCGCGTGTGTGTGTGTGCATATATATATTATATGTTTATGTATGTCTTATAGTCTTTTTTGTTTGTGGCTCAAGCCACAAACCTATAACTCACTTTGTCGGTCGGTCAGTCCAAATTGTCGCACTTCAAATCGAGGCTTCAATATTGTCGCACTTCAAATCGAGGCTGCACTTCAAATTGAGGCTGTTCTTTAAAATGATGTATTTTAAAGCGTACAAAATAATAAACATACGTAATACAGACACTGCAACAGACACGACGAGTATGCGGTGCTTCTTTTAATGAGTATAAGTAGGATACATAGTTTTAAATGTTTTCCAAAAGATATAAAAAGTTACGAAATGGTGCAGAGATAACATTCTGGTTTACAGATTAAAATTATTGAAAAACCAGGGGAGGTGACTCATGATTGGAGTGGTAAAAATAGACCGCGTGCCACAAACTATTGCGATTCCGCGCTTGTTTCTGCAAGCTTTCGTATTTATTACAATGCTTCATGAGGCTTCATGATCAGTCGACTATGTATATTTATATGGCATTATTGGTTCATCATTGTCTCGTTCCATATAACCAAGTTCTTGCCAATGATCATCTAGGAAAGGATTTACTTAGTTTTGTAACTGTGTCAAAAACAACTGATGGGATTTCCCCAATCCGAAAATAGCCACGGGAGGAGGGAGGTGGTGTACGTGGGGGGAAAATCATATCGAACAAATCGCCAAATTTTTATTTTATTTTTAAAGCGTTAGTTGTCTTCTTCTTTCTCTTACCAAAAAACATCATCAAGTTATGTCTTCATGTAAGTAAGTAAGCGTGCTTATTGAAGATTCGGAGGCACGCTTGAGTCAGTGACATTTGACATTCTGTTTTAACCATGATCTTTTGCACAGTAGACTCAAACCTAAGTGTATAGTTTTAGCATATGATAAGTTGTTTAATGTATGTGTGAAGTTCTGTGTACAACGATATAGGGGACAGGCTGGCAGAAGAAGGGGGGACAAGGAGTCTCCTCTAGTGGGTTGTCTCTTAACTCATTCGCATCGCACCGATTTTGAATTATTAAAACAACTCAAAAATCACTCCATCCATACACATAAACAAAAAGAGAAATGAAAGAAGATTACAGGTTTTTGCTTCAGGTTTAGACATAGGGAAGTGGTAGTAGATCAGACGTTTTTATATATAGACTTTATATAGAAGAACTCTCCACACCAATTGGTTTCCCCACAGCAATCCACTTCAAAAGCAAAGTCAGAGGCAAAATTGTGGTCAAAGGGAGCGAAGCGAGTTTAGAAGTGACCAAGGTATGGTCTACACACTGATTTACTTCCCTTGAAGCAAATGCATCAAATTGACAACTACCTATTAATTCCGGACATATATGGCCGGAACGACTTGAATGAGTTCATGTGTGTGTGTGTGTGTGTATGTGTGACGTTCTGTATACAACGGTATAGGGGACAGGCTGGCAAAAGAGGGGGGGGGGGGACAAGGAGTCCCCTCAAGTGGGTTGTCTCTTGATGTATATCTGTGTGTGTGTTGTGGAAGGTCTGTGGACAACGATGTAGGGGATGGACTTCCCTGGGAGGAGAACGACCTGGATCAGCTGGGAGCCTCGTCCTCCGCTCTGCCCCGACTCACCAACAACCTCTCACGACCCGAGGCCAGGTGGGGCAACTCTCTGCACTGTCTTCTCCCTTGTATGTTACTGACAGACACACAGACACAGACACACACACACACACACACATCCGTCTAATATCACGAGAAGTGGATAGAAGTTAAATGAAAGATACACACACACTCTCTCTCTCTCTCTCTCTCTCTCTCTCTCTCTCTCTCTCTCTCTCTCTCTCTCTCTCTCTCTCTCTCTCTCTCTCTCTCTCTCTCTCTCTCTCTCTCTCTCTCTTATGAGAGAGGGAGAGAGAGAGTGTGTATACGAGTATTCGGGGGGGTGCATGCATGAACTTATTCATGCTTTTTTGTTGTTTAGTTTTGGGGGTTTTGTGTGTGTGTGTTTCTTTCATATTTATTTCCTTCTTTATTTTTTGTGTTATAGTTGGCTTGATGTAAGCAAAGCAAACCATTATTGCTTATTCATTGTTCCATCTGAAAATAATTTTTTTGACTTTTGACACACACACACACACACACACACACACACACACAGACCTCACATTTTTGCATTGAAATTTTTATTTTTATTTTTTAACTGAGAATCAATGTTCTGCCCTTTGTGGGAAAGGGATAGGGTTAAAAATATCATCAGCTAAGGTTATTGTCATCAAGGTGAAAGACGCAGACTTTGAGATTGAGGGTCGTGAACATGGGGGGAGGGTGGGGGTGATTTGAAAGTAAGATTGTGCCCATTCTTTGGTGTGTACAGGGTGGTCAGGATGATTAGGCTTCATGATTATCGTTAGTGGGTGGGGTTTTCCCGGGTGTTTGACCTAACTGGATTGTAATGATGATGATGACGACAATGATCATAGGAGTAATGATGATGATGATGATCATAGGGGTAATGATGATGATGATGACAATGATCATAGGGGTAATGATGATGATGATGACAATGATCATAGGGGTAATGATGATGACAATGATCATAGGGGTAATGATGATGACAATGATCATAGGGGTAATGATGATGATGACGACAATGATCATAGGGGTAATGATGATGATGATGACAATGATCATAGGGGTAATGATGATGATGATGACAATGATCATAGGGGTAATGATGATGACAATGATCATAGGGGTGATGATGATGACAATGATCATAGGGGTGATGATGATGACAATGATCATAGGGGTAATGATGATGATGATGACAATGATCATAGGAGTAATGATGATGACAATGATCATAGGAGTGATGATGATGATGATGACAATGATCATAGGAGGGGTGATGATGATGATGATGGGGTAATGAATGATCATAGGGGTAATGATGATGATGACGACAATGATCATAGGAGTAATGATGATGATGACAATGATCATAGGAGACAATGATCATAGGGGTGATGATGATGACAATGATCATAGGGGTAATGATGATGACAATGATCATAGGGGTAATGTGATGATGATGACAATGATCATAGGGGTGATGATGATGACAATGATCATAGGAGTAATGATGATGATGATGACAATGATCATAGGGGTAATGATGATGATGACAATGATCATAGGAGTAATGATGATGATGACAATGATCATAGGGGTAATGATGATGACAATGATGATAGGAGTAATGATGATGACAATGATCATAGGGGTAATGATGATGATGACAATGATCATAGGAATGATGATGATGATGAATGATGATGATGATGATGATGATGATGACAATGATCATAGGGGTAATGATGATGATGACAATGATCATAGGAGTAATGATGATGACTATGATCATAGGGGTAATGATGATGATGATGACAATGATCATAGGGGTAATGATGATGATGATGATGATGATGATGACAATGATCATAGGGGTAATGATGATGATGACGACAATGATCATAGGAATGATGATGATGATGACGACAATGATCATAGGAGTAATGATGATGATGATGACAATGACATAGGGGTAATGATGATGATGATGATGATGATGATGACAATGATCATAGGGGTAATGATGATGACAATGATCATAGGGGTAATGATGATGATGATGATGATGATGATGATCATGATGATGATGATGATGATGATGATGATGATGATGATGATGATGATGATGATGATGATGGATGTGATGATGATGACGATGATGATGATTTATATATCACTTGATGACAATTTAGTGGTCAGGATTACGAAACCTCACTGATGCATTTTTTTTTTAGCTGCACTGATCAGGCCTATTTCTTAAAGATGATAATGATGGTAATGTTGATGATGATGATGATGACAATCAACATGATAATGATGATGATGATTTATCACACACAGTGGTCAGGACGACGAAGCCTCCCTGATGCGGTTTTTGGAGCAACACTCTTCAGACCTGGATCATAAAGATGATGATGACAATGATTGATGATGATGATGATAATCATGATGATAGGATGATGATGATTTATCACACACAGTGGTCAGGACGACGAAGCCTCCCTGATGCGGTTTTTGGAGCAACACTCTTCAGACCTGGATCATAAAGATCATAGGATGTTGATGATGATGATGATGATAATCATGATGATGACGATGATGATGATTTATCACACACAGTGGTCAGGACAACGAAGCCTCCCTGATGCATTTTTGGAGCAACACTCTTCAGACCTGGATCATAAAGAAGATAATGTTGATGATGATGATGATGACGATAATCATGATGATGATGATTTATCACATACAGTGGTCAGGACAACGAAGCCTCCCTGATGCGGTTTTTGGAGCAACACTCTTCAGACCTGGATCATAAAGATGATAATGTTGACGATGATGATAATGATGACGATAATCATGATAATGATGATGATTTATCACACACAGTGGTCAGGACAACGAAGCCTCCCTGATGCGGTTTTTGGAGCAACACTCTTCAGACCTGGATCATAAAGATGATAATGTTGTTGACGATGATGATGATGACGATAATCATAGCATGGATGCTCCTGCTTTCAGGATGTCCTGAAATGCAGGATTTATTTATTGCCTGCAGCCGGTGTCGCCGTATGATGAGAATTTTAGAAGCAGCGAATTTCCTATTTATAAACGTGTTTTTTCGGTTTCTCTCATGTGGAGAACATAAAGGAAAATAATACAAATAAATATTTACATGCCTTTTCCAGGAGTTTCTATTTTTTAGGATTGTTTAAGTCAAGTTGTTAACTGGGCGGCCCCTGGACCCATGCCTTGCAGGATTTTTGAAATTTCCCAGGAGCACCCTGATAATGATAATGATGACGATAATAATGATGACGATAATCATGATAATGATGACGATAATCATAATGATAATGATGACGATAATCATGATGATGATGATGATAATCATAATAATGATGATGATGATGATAATCATGATAATGATGACGATAATCATGATAATGATGACGATAATCATGATAATGATGACGATAATCATGATAATGATGACGATAATCATGATAATGATGACAATAATCATGATAATGATGACGATAATCATGATAATGATGACGATAATCATAATGATGATGATGATGACGATAATCTTGATAATGATAATGATGACGATAATCATGATAATGATGACGATAATCATGATAATGATGATGGTTTATCGCACACAGTGGTCAGGATGACGAAGCCTCCCTGATGCGTTTTTTGGAGCAGCACTCTTCAGACCTGGACCAGCACTGGCCTCTGCCGCCTTGCTCCGCCCTTAGCGCCCTCCTGCCCAGGAAAAACACAGGTCGGTCACTGCATAAGTAGTAGTAGTACAGTCGACGACGGTTATAACGAAACGCATCTCAACCGACAAGAGTGGAGAGATTTTTTTCTTTAACTCTTCCGGCGCCATGTATCTTCCCTTGACGTTCTTCGTTGTCGGTTGCATCTCAACCGACAAGAGTGGAGAGATTTTTTTCTTTAACTCTTCCGGCGCCATGTATCTTCCCTTGACGTTCTTCGTTGTCGGTTGCATCTCAACCGACAAGAGTGGAGAGATTTTTTTCTTTAACTCTTCCGGCGCCATGTATCTTCCCTTGACGTTCTTCGTTGTCTGTTGCATCTCAACCGACAAGAGTGGAGAGACTTTTTTCGAGCGCGCATGCGCCGCCCCAACAGGAAAAATCACTAACCTAAGCTCCAAACTAGACAAGTCATGTCAGGACACTTGGCAGTGACTGGCTCTGCATTTGGTGGGAGTGTAGAGCGACGTAGTGGGCGAATGTATCCGCCCATGGTGCCAGAAGAGTTAAAGAATAGAAGTGGGCATAATCTGGTTAAGGCTTTGAGCTGTTTCAGAATTGCGTTCTCCCACTTCCTGTATATTCTAGTCACAGACTTATCTCTGTGAAATTCAGGCTGCTCTCCCCCGGAGAGAACGTCACTGCAAGCGCAGCGCCTACCTTTTTTTTTAGCTATCAGTTTTGGTCATACCAAGCAGCAGGATTTCTCCCTGCTCTTACTGACTTTTAACTGCCGCAGGATTTTTTTTTTAACGTGCGTAAAGCTGCACGGGCCAGACTAGCTTTAAAGACACCCCACGTCACATGTCGCATTCCCTCTTACGCTTGGAAGGTTTCTTAAGATTTCTTACCAAGTTATAAGAGGGAAAACATGTGAAACCCATGATTTTGACATGCGACGCTGCAGGTCTTTAAATTCCCCCATCTGAAGGACTAGACGTTCGGTTCGATTTTCCTGATCGAACTAGAAAGAAAGGGTGAGGAGGCCGGGATTCGAACCCCGGGTCACTGACGCTGCTAAGTCGCGACATTGAATTTGGGGCAGGCGAAGGTCTTAACTCTTTCAAGTTGTTCCGGCCATATATGTCAGGAATTAATAGATAGCTGTCAATTTGATTCATTTGCTTCAAGGGAAGTAAATCTGTGTGCACACCATACCTTGGTCACTTATAAGCTCACTTCGCTCCCTTAGACCACAATTGTGCCTCTGACATTTCTTTTGTAGTGGTTCGTTGTGGGGGAACCAGTCGGTGTAGAGTTTTTCTATATTATAAAGTCTATACATAAAAAAAGTCTGATCTACCAACTTCCATATGTCTAATTCTGAAGTAGAAACCTGTAATTTTCTTTCACTTCTCCTTTTGTTTATGTATGTTTTGTTTGTGTGTATGGCTGGTGTGATTTGTGAGGTTTTTTAATACAGTGAAACCTCCCTTATAAGACCTTCAAAAATCATCCCAAATGAGGTCTTATAAGGGAGGGGTCTTATAAGGGAGGTAATTTTAATACTTACAAAAAAGGGCAATATCTCAGAGAAGTAGGTCTTATATGGGATGGAGTCTTATAATGGAAGGTCTTATAAGGGAGGTTCCACTGTAATTCAAAATCGTTCCGATGCGAATGAGTTAACCACTCTTGCTCGCGTTTCCCTCGCAGACGACGCCTCGGAGGCCTCGGTGCGGCTGCAGACCCAGCGCTGGCTGGAGAGCTTGGAGACCGACCTGAACCTGGCCTCCTCCGAAGCCAACTCCGGGGCCAGCGCCAAGCGACCGCTGGACGTCAAGAACCTGCTGGGAGGCGGGGGAACTACTGGCGGCGGGCGGCACAGACACCAGAACTTGGAGGCTCCGTCCTCCTCCTCCTCCTCGCCCCGCTTTTCTGGTGGAGGTGGGGAGGGCAGGAGGGTGGTGGGAGGGGGTGGTGGTGGGATGGCGACGCCCTGCGATGTGCTGGAGCACATCCAAGCGAGGTTTAGCGAGCTGGCGGCCACCACCATGGCTGTAGCCAATTCCGCCGTCACCAGCGAGACCGAGGCGAGGAGATATCGCTCTGGGGGTAGGTTGTTTGTGTAGTTTTAAATGCTATTTATCCCCCCGTGGGGATACCGGGGATCTTTTGCAGACCTGTCAACCTTCTTTTCTTCCTCTCAGACTACATTTCTTCCGCCCTTCCGCTTAAGTCCATAAAATTCTCCTTTCAAAACTTTAAAAAAAAAGGTTTTTTAAGAACACACAAATTCATCGTCTTATATACAGAGCAGCACAGCTGCTGTGCGTATAGCCGACTTTCTAGTTTCTGTTTGCGCACTTCCGTCAAGATGGCGATTAACACATCGATGTGTGTGAGACTGGGGAGAAAAGAAAGAGAATAGACCAATATTTCTGCCAAGATTACATGGAAAAGTATCGGTGCATTCATAGATCGAGAAAGTGTGCATCATGCTAGATATATGATGTGCTCACTACACTAAAAGTCTCCTATGGAGGGTGTCAAGACATCACATGCCACATTACTTCTCAGCATCTTATCGAAACTGCAAACTCCCAGACTTCATCTTCCACCGTTACCGAGAAGCCAACGGAAGGAAAGAACAAAGATGAACTTGCGCTGATTCATTACCTGATTCAAGTGCAGTGGTACACCACCCTTTGGGTTTTTTTGGGGGGGGTGTGAAAAGGAAGGGGGCGGACTTGGGGGAACCTAGCTATCAATTTGGTTATACCAGGCAGCGGGATTTCTCCCTACTCTTACCAACTTTTTGACTGCCGTGGGGATTTTAACGTGCGTAAAACGCACAGGTCAGACTAACTTTAAGGACTCAACGTTCAGTTCGATTTTTCTGTCTTAGCTGGAAAGAAAGGGCGAGGCCAGGATGCGATCCCGGTCACATTGTTGTGTGTGTGTGCCTCCGATACCAGGCGGTGCCTGTTTTGGCCACCAAAATAGATTCAAAGTTCATTTTGTTTCGGTTCCAAGCAATGTCGCTCTTCAGATGAGTGCAAGTAGTAATGTAAGAAACAAAACTTAACTCGATACAAAAGACATGGGTGAAAGTTTTCCTTCTCAGCAAGGATTTCCTTAATTTCAAAATAAGAAAATAAGGAATTCCTTATTTTACAATTTTCAAGGGAAAAACAACTAGAAATCGAGCGATTTGAGCAACTAAAAGCCACAAAGTGTGTCTACTCCTTAGAACTTTCAACTTCAATGTCATTTTAGAGTTCAAAGCATTTCATACATGAGAATGAAAGATCTCAGGAGAGCTCACAAAATTGGCATTTATCTGTAAATTCTTGTCAGCTTCCAGGATGTTTGTCCCAAAGATCCCCCAAGCAGGTGGCTGCCCCTACACCACACCGAGGCCTAAGCGGTCCCTGGACACCTGCCCCCCCCCCCCCCCCCCCCCCACCTTTTCCTAATTTTCAAAGTCTGTCACTTTCACCCATGAAAAGACAATAAAGCTTTATGCACTCAAGCATAAGAAAGGAAGCTTACTTGAAACATAGCTTGAAAATTTACTGTTTTTCTGACATTTTTGTTCTGTAAATTGTAATGTTTTGTATATATGCTTTTTTTAAAATACAAATCTGCCAATCTACTTTAACCATACTGTACCAACACCTGAAACAATTGCATTAGCGTTAAGCGACCTGGAGCTATACCATAGCATATAGAAAAACGAAAGTAGGCATCTGGCCTTGACCCCTAGCCGGATGTGGGGCGGGAGTGATCCCCCCTTACCGGTCTAGCAGTGGCTAGGCCAATGAGCGCCTACTTCCGCCATTACTATTTTCCAGCGTTCATGGCAAGACCTGGGCTACCAGCACTCTGACTTTTTTCTTCTATTGCACTCTAACTAGGTGGGTTTGTTCCATTTCCTCCTATCATCGGACATAGGGTGTATCTGAGTCTCGATTGACTCAGTTTTGATAGTTCTCTCTTTTCTAGAACTTGAGATATAATTTTCTTTGTCGCGTCGCTCACTCGCCGTGCTCCAGTGCACGCGCGCACGCACACGATATGGCCACTTCTGGCTCAAACTCGAATGTTTCTCCTAAAGTTCAGGTTGACCCCGTGGTCCATTCTCCTCTTCCTAGGGACGAAGCAGGCCGTTTCCGTTCTAAGGAATCTTCGGATAAATCCATCCGTTCAGTTTCTCACAAATCGAGGTCCAAGCACTCGAAGTCTCAGCGCTCTCATTCTCAGTCTTCACCGTGTGGGCCTCCTAGGCCCTCTTCGGTCCCAGTGTTGTCGGGTTTCACATTCTCACCACCGAAGTGTAAGGCCTCTCGGCCAGATTCGTCTTTAGGTCCGGTTGTGCCTTTCTGTTCAGACAGGAGGCCTCTCTCCACCAAGGCCACCACCTCTACCCGGGCTTCGACTTCAACTTCGTGGGATAAGTCGCAGCCGCGCATGTCTGTCGCCCCGAGTGGCAAGTTTGCACTCGGGGGCCCGCCTAGTCTCCCCACCCCTTTCGAGGGAGGGCGAAGGAGGTCCCCTTCCGACCATAGGTCGAGGTCTTACGACTGGGGCCTCGGGCAGACATCCCGGTGTCTCGAAGGGAACTCGAGCCCGGAAGGCCGTAGGCCTCTCGACACCTCCCCGGCCGGGGAGCCCGAGGCCTACCGGCTAACACCCCCTCGTCGTCGGAAAGTCTCCGACGGCGTGAAGGGTGCCTCTCATGGACGCTTCGCCCTGGCCGCGGGCCTCTGTCCGAGAGGTTCTCCCGGTGATCCCCCCAACGGTGGGGACACCGGTCGAGTCTATTCCAGGCCTGGAGGCCCTACACCTCGGCTCCGGATGGACCCGGAGCCGGTGGACGAAGGCCTCCCCGCCAGTGCAGCCTACCGCCGTTCGGGCCACCGTAGCCCCCGGTCGGCCGACCGTGGTGGCAAGCGGCCCCGCTCGGCCTCTCCGTCTCCCTCGGGCCTCCCCCACCGGGCCTCCCTCAGGCCCGGGCCTAGGAGGCCTCGGGGGCCGTGGCCTAGTAGGCCGTGGCCTCCCCGGCACTCCAGGCCGCGGACAGGATGGGCCTCCCCCGGCGGGTCACCGGGGAGGCCTCGGCCTCCCTGGCTCCCCGGGCCGCGGGCAGGATGGAGCCCTCTCACCACAGTCTTCCGTTGGGGAACCAGATCTAGGCCTCTCTCGGCCAGGTTCACCCATGAACCACGGATCCTCGGAGGCTTCTTTGTCTCCGACACGTTCTCCTCCGGCATTTGACGAACGTCTTCTCAAAGCCATCAGGGAATCTTTTCGCAATCTTCCTCCTCCAGCTTCACCCGTCGACCCTCCAGTTGTGCGGGACTCTTCCAACCAGGCCCTCCTGGACGTGATCGGCGGGGCGTGCCCGGATGTGGTCCGCCTCTCCGCTCCCGTCTCGGCCTCGGCCACAGGCCAGTCGGCTGGCTCTTTCCAGCAAGGGAAAGACCATCTTTTCCTTCAGCCTCCCTCCTGCCTCCAGGAGTCTATTCTCCGGGCGGAGGAATCGTTGCGTACAGGAAGGCTGATGGACGACAGGCGCTTCGCTCAAGGCCACTCTGTGCGCAGTCGCGAAGAGTCTTCGTCCTCCGGCTCTTTCTTGGTTCCCCAGTTCCGGACGGTTCTGGGTCTCCATGACGACTATCTCCCTTTCGCCCGTTTCTCAAAACCCTCGGGGGTAGAGAGTGACAGACTCAAGTGTTCGGAAGGATGTCACTCTTTCACCCTCAAGGCCTCCTCCTTCAGGACCCTCGAAGTAGCTCTTTCGGACGCTCTCAAAGGCTGCGGGGTCGCGAGTTCTCTCGCTCAAACCGCTTCGGACTCCTTGGGGAGCTCTGCTCCCTCTCGGTCCCCGATGGACTTTCGCTTGTTCGAGCAAGTCGACGAACCGGCTGTGGGAGTCTCTCTCGCCGCGCTCGGTGAGGCTCTCCAGAGTCTTACGGATGTCCTCGCCTCCCTCAAGGTCCAAACCTCCGCGATCGCAAGGGACAGCTTTCTCGCGAAGGCAAAAACCCTCTCGGCAAGGGAGAAAGAGCAACTCCGTTCCCTTCCTCTTCCCCTTTCGGGCCTCTTCGGGGAGGAAGCTCTCGGCTCGGTGATCAAGCTGTCTTCGGAGCGTAAGGCTCAGGACGGCCACGAGGCCATGTTGGCTCTGCTAGTCAAGCAGGCCAGGCAGAGCTCGGAATCGCACTCTGCTCGGTTCAGGCCAGGGGGTCGGTCCCTGGAGCGCAGAAAGCGCTCAATCTTCCCGAGGACTCAGGACTCCAAGTCCTCTCAGTACGTGGCTAGGCACACGGGAGGTCACCATCCTTACCGCCCTCGCAACCCCTCTACGAGGGGCTCTTCCCGACCGGCCGGCGGGAAGCCGCAACAGTCTTTTCGGTAGAGCCCGCGCGCTGCCGGGAACCGGCAGGCGTCGTGGCGTCCAGCGTGGATGCCCTGTCTCAGGCGTATCCCGCTTGGCGCTCTCTTGTCGACAACGCCTGGATTCTCGGCGTCGTGCGGGAAGGGTATCGGTTCCCCTTCGAGCTAGAACCGCCACTCTCGGCAAAACCGATCGCTTTCTCCCCCCCGGCAGACCCAGTACGGTTGGCGATACTGCAACAGGAAGTCGACTCTCTGGTCGTCAAGGGCGCAGTCTCCCGGGTCCCTCTTCCAGGACCCGGTTTCTACTCGCGTCTCTTCACGGTCACGAAGAAGTCGGGCGGTTACCGCCCTGTTCTGGATCTGTCTCCGCTGAACAAGTTTCTTCACAAAACCAGGTTCAAGATGGAAACTCCGTCCACGGTCCGTTCGTTCATACGTCCAGGGGACTGGGCAACCTCAGTGGACTTGCAAGACGCTTACTTCCATCTGTCCATCCACCCTTCCCGCAGAAAGTTTCTCCGCTTCGTCTGGAAGGGAGAAACTTTCCAATTCAACGCCCTACCGTTCGGTCTCTCTCTGGCCCCCTGGATCTTCACCAAGGTGACCAGAGAGCTGGCCGCTCTGGCCCGCTCGCAGGGGCTGCGGTTAAAGGTCTTTCTCGACGACTGGCTTTTACTCGCATCCTCTCGCGCTCTCTCGCTCGACCACACCCGAGTTCTTGCGGACCTCTCGCTTCGGCTGGGGTTCCGCATCAACTCCAAGAAGTCAGATCTGACCCCCTCTCAGACCTTCACCTATCTCGGCATGTGCTTCGACACCGTGAACTTTACGGTCACGGCGTCCGAGGGCAGGCTTTCAGCCATTGTCAGTCTCGTGGCCGACCTCTCAGAGGCGAAGTCGGCCACGTTTCGCCGACTCCTCAGCCTTTTGGGCCTCATGGAGTCGGTAGCGGAGCTCCTCCCGTTGGGCAGAGTGCGCAAAAGGCCACTGCAACGGGAGTTGACGGCGCGCATCCTGGACCCATCCCACTTCGACCAGCAGGTCGCGTTGGGGGATTGGTTTCGGAAGGCGGTCATGGCCTGGACCGACCCGTGTTGGATGAACAGCATGGTCCCAATCAGTCGTTTGGGTTCCCAGCTGTTCATCCACACGGATGCCTCCCTAAGCGGGTGGGGAGCCCATATGGAGACGGAAGAAACCTCGGGCGTGTGGACAGAGCCACAAACACGTCTCCATATCAACTGGCTCGAGTTGGAAGCCATCCGGCTGGCCCTGATCCACTTTCTCCCCGCGATTCGGGGAAAGGAGGTCACGGTCTGCGGAGACAACTCGACAAGCTTGGCGTACCTCCGTCGTCAGGGGGGCACCCGCTCAGCCTCCCTGTCTCTGACGGCGGAGGACACTCTGATTTGGGCCGACAGCCACGGGATCTCCCTGTCAGTGGAGTTTGTCCCGGGAAAACTCAATGTTCTGGCGGACCAACTCAGCCGCTCTCATCAGGTGCTTCAAACGGAGTGGACGATTGCGCATCGGGCCTTGACCCCAGTCTGGAGACGCTGGGGCAAGCCCATGGTGGATCTCTTTGCCACGAGGTACAGCAATCGTCTACCTCTGTACGTGTCCCCAGTCAGGGACCCTCAGGCCTTGGCCCGCAACGCCTTTGCGATGTCTTGGTCGGGGATGTCGGTTTACGCCTACCCCCCGACTGCGTTGCTCACGAAAGTCTTGGCCAAGTGCCTCCTGGAAAGACCAGACATGATCCTCGTCGCGCCCCATTGGCCGACTCAACACTGGTTTCCAGAACTTCTGGCTCTGGCCAGGGACGGCCCCCTCATGCTGGGGCTCACACCCAAGACCCTCCTCCAGCCAAGGAGCGGTCTAGGCCATCCAAACCCTTTCAGGCTAAACCTGGCCGCATGGAAACTATAAAACTCGGTTTCCGGCGACAGGGCTTCTCTTCGAGAACCGTGGAACTTCTGCTGACCTCTCGGCGCCAATCCACCAATGCCTTGTACGATTTGCGCTGGAAGGCATGGTTCTCTTTCTGCGCGCGCAAGAAATTTGACGCGCTGCGCCCTTCCACAGTCCAGTTTGTGCCTTTCTCGAGTTCTTGTCACATCTGCACAGAACTAAATGGCCTCTCTGCTCAGACCCTTTCTGGCTACAGGGCCTCTCTCATCAACACCATTTCGTTAGCTTTGGGTTTTGAACACCATTTCGAACCTCTAAGCTTTCCGCTCCGCAGGTTTCCCACTTCCTGGACGCGGTGCGTTTACGGGCCCCGGCGAGGACTGTCCGGGTCCCTCAGTGGGACGTGTTTCTTGTGTTGAATTATTTAAGGGATCGTTGTGAACCTCTCTCTTCCCTTTCCCTCAAAGTCCTCACTCTCAAGACGGTTTTCTTGATTGCTTTGGCATCGACCAGACGGGTCAGTGGCCTCCACGCCCTCAGCGGACTCCCCAGGGACGTGGAGTTCTCCGGGGATTTTTCGTCGGTTTCTCTTTGCTTTCTGCCCGAGTTCAGGGCCAAAAATCAACCCGGCGATGTCGAGTCACCTCTTCTCTCCATCCCCAGTCTTAGGACTATCCTCTGTCCGGATGACGCCGACCGCTTCCTTTGTCCGGTCCGCGCCCTCAGGTCCTATCTCTCCAGAACCAAGGGTTTTAGGGGTTCTAGGAGGAGACTGTTTCTCTCTATCAACCCTAAGTACACTAAGGACGTTTCAAAGAACACGGTTGCTAGATGGTTGCTAGACTGTATCAAGCTTTCCTATTCTCAGTCTCCAGTTAGCCTGCCATCTGGCTCTGTCAGGGTCCACGAGCTCCGCGCAATCAGCGCCTCGCTCGCTCTGGTTAAGGGGGTGCCCATGGTTAAAATAATGTCATCCGCTTACTGGAGGTCGCTCAACACCTTCCTCAGCTTCTACCTGCGGGACATCTCCACGCAGCACGACGACGACTCCTTCACGATCAAGAAGGTAGTTGTCGCCCAGACCTCCGTCTCCCTCTAAAACCAGTGAGTACGGGGACAAGCTCCCATCAGCCACCCCCTATGTTGTTTTTTAGTGGGTATATCATTGCAATGATGTTTTGGGGCAATATTGGGGCACACACACCCCACACCCCCTTTTTCCCCAACTCTTTTGCCTAGGATTACCTAGTTGTCTAAGAGGAAAAAAGGGAGTACAGGGGTTCTGTTTTTCAGAAGAGTGTTCGTGGGAAAAAAGCTCCCAGGTTCTTGCTCTCACTCTGTGGTTTGGGGGTATTGAAGCATCTACCCTCCTCCACTTTGGTAATCTGCAATTGTTTCAGGTGTTGGTACAGTATGGTTAAAGTAGATTGGTGGATTTTTATTAATCCCTACTATCTATTTAACTTAATACTTACCAACACCTGAAACAAACGAGGTACCCTCCCTTGTATCCTCCCTCACTAATAAAGATGCTTCCTGTAAAATTGCGTAATGGCGGAAGTAGGCGCTCATTGGCCTAGCCACTGCTAGACCGGTAAGGGGGGATCACTCCCGCCCCACATCCGGCTAGGGGTCAAGGCCAGATGCCTACTTTCGTTTTTCTATATGCTATGGTATAGCTCCAGGTCGCTTAACGCTAATGCAATTGTTTCAGGTGTTGGTAAGTATTAAGTTAAATAGATAGTAGGGATTAATAAAAATCCACCATTCATTCAAGGGGAACAATTGTTGAATTCTCACTTTGCAAGCCTGGAATAAGCTTCAAATTGAGCATGATTTTGCTCTCTTTTTTTCCCCAAAACTTCAGGGGGGCAACTCTCTGCCCCTTTACCCTGGACCCCTGCCTTGCCTGTTTTTGGATTTTCTCCAGTTGCATTCATGTGTGTGTGTGCTGTTTCTTTTGAACTGAGTGAGCCTTGTTGTGATCCATGTTGTTGTTTCTCAGGTAAAAGTCGCAGCAAGGCCCCTATCAGCGCCGTGGTGGAGCCACTGAGGGCTTCCCTGGAGGATCAGCACGTCAGCGGGGATACCAACGAGAGGCCGGCCAGACTGTCCGACAATTCAGCCAGCACCAACCTGACTGGTGGGTCCTCTGTGTGTGTGTGTCTTTGAGTGTGTGTGTGTGGTTTGAGTGTGTGTGTTTGTTTTGACAGTGTGTGTGTGTTTTGAGTGTGTGTGTGTGTTTTGAGTGTGTGTGTGTTTTGTGAGTGTGTGTGTTTGTATGTTTTGAGTGTGTGTGTTTTGAGTGTGTGTGTGTTTTGAGTATGTGTGTTTTGAGTGTGTGTGTTTTGAGTGTGTGTGTGTGTGTTTTGAGTGGGGTTTTTTAGTGTGTGTGTGTTTTAGTGTGTTTGTGTGTGTGTTTCACATGCTTTGACCTTGTTGACAACATTGTGGTGGCTTTTGACATTAACCCTGTCACAGTTGACCTTGACAGTAACCTTCGGGATGACCCTGAAGTCAAGTTTGTGTTGATCTTTATGCTGACCTTGACCTTGACCCTGATGATGATAACATTGACTTTGATCCTATTTGTTTCCTGCTATGCTATACATGCGTAGCAGGAAAGCAGTTCTGTAGTTGTTAACTTTCCAACCTTATCACTTTTTAACTTAATCGACTACCGTAACATGGATAATACTGACCTTTTGTGACCTTGAGTCCTCGGCGTTGACCTTTCAGGGCCGTCGGTGGACGACCTTCTGCAGCTGAGCATGACCTTGGAGGAGGTCAGCATCGAGGAAGGAGGGGGAGGGGGGGAGGGTGCCGCCGCTCTCCCTTTGGTCATCGCCGGTGCTGCCGCCACTCAGCCGACGTAAGTTTAACCCTTTCACAGCCAATGTAAGTTTAACCTCTTCACTGTTGACGTAAGTTTAACCCTTTCAATGCCGATGTAAGTTTAACCCCTTCACAGCCGATGTAAGTTTAACCCCTTCACTGCCGATGTAAGTTTAACCCCTTCACTGCCGATGTAAGTTTAAACCCTTCACTGCCGACGTAAGTTTAACCCCTTTGCTGCTGACGTAAGTTTAACCATTTCAATGCCGACGTAAGTTTAATCCTTTCAATGCGGATGTAAGTTTAACATATTCTTTGCTGATGTAAGTTTAACCCTTTGCCTGCCAACGTAAGCTTAACCCCTTCACTGCCGACGTAAGCTTAACCCTTTCCCTGCCGACGTAAGTTTAACCCTTTCCCTGCCAACGTAAGCTTAACCCCTTCACTGCCGATGTATGTTTAACCCTTTCCCTGCCGACGTAAATTTAACCCTTTCCCTGCCGACGTAAGTTTAACCCTTTCACTGCCGACATAAGTTTAACCCCTTCACTGCCGACGTAAGTTTAACTCCTTTGCTGCTGACATCAGTTTAACCCCTTCACTGCCGACATCAGTTTATACTGCACGAGTACAAATCATTACCCCGGTAAATGTGATTTGTGTTGACAATCTTAATGAGAGTTGATACGAATATAAAAGACAATTTTTTTTTTTTTTAAATTACCTCTCCCCACCCCCTACTGACCCAACTGACCCTTGTTTCCAACTTCTGCCATTTATGATTGCGTACTCACTGTCTCTATCTCAAAACTCTTTTTTTTCTTTCTTTCTTTCTTTTTTTCTTTGTCTCTTGATTTGTGTTCACAAATGCATGCCTTGCTCTTTGGTTTCAACTCGGTTGTATCATTTACGCATTGGACTGTAGAGGGGAAGTATTGTTTTTTGATGTTTTGCTCCTTTTGTTGCCTGCTTTTTGCTCCTTTTGCTGTTTGCTGTTTTCTTATTTGTCTATGTTGATGAAGGCACATTCGTTGAAATATCCAGCAGTTTTGTTTTGTCTTGTGAATAAAATAACGTCACTTTACACTTGTCGTGTAGTTGTTTGTTTGTTGTATGCTCCAATGACGTTCTGTGGTTGTTTTTTCTTAAACATTTAGATTGAAATGCTACATAAATGAGGGTGTTTAATCCTTAGTTTCTGTGGGTGTTTTATCTTAAACATTTAGATTGTAATGCTACATAAATGAGGGTGTTTAATCCTTAGTTTCTGTGGTTGTTTTATCTTAAACATTTAGATTGAAATGCTACATAAATGAGGGTGTTTAATCCTTAGTTTCTGTGGGTGTTTTATCTTAAACATTTAGATTGAAATGCTACATAAATGAGGGTGTTTAATCCTTAGTTTCTGTGGGTGTTTTATCTTAAACATTTAGATTGTAATGCTACATAAATGAGGGTGTTTAATCCTTTGTTTCTGTGGTTGTTTTATCTTAAACATTTAGATTGTAATGCTACATAAATGAGGGTGTTTAATCCTTAGTTTCTGTGGTTGTTTTATCTTAAACATTTAGATTGTAATGCTACATAAATGAGGGTGTTTAACCCTTAGTTTCTGTGGGTGTTTTATCTTAAACATTTAGATTGAAATGCTACATAAATGAGGGTGTTTAATCCTTAGTTTCTGTGGGTGTTTTATCTTAAACATTTAGATTGAAATGCTACATAAATGAGGGTGTTTAATCCTTAGTTTCTGTGGGTGTTTTATCTTAAACATTTAGATTGAAATGCTACATAAATGAGGGTGTTTAATCCTTAGTTTCTGTGGGTGTTTTATCTTAAACATTTAGATTGAAATGCTACATAAATGAGGGTGTTTAACCCTTAGTTTCTGTGGGTGTTTTATCTTAAACATTTAGATTGAAATGCTACATAAATGAGGGTGTTTAACCCTTAGTTTCTGTGGGTGTTTTATCTTAAACATTTAGATTGAAATGCTACATAAATGAGGGTGTTTAACCCTTAGTTTCTGTGGGTGTTTTATCTTAAACATTTAGATTGAAATGCTACATAAATGAGGGTGTTTAATCCTTAGTTTCTGTGGGTGTTTTATCTTAAACATTTAGATTGAAATGCTACATAAATGAGGGTGTTTAATCCTTAGTTTCTGTGGGTGTTTTATCTTAAACATTTAGATTGAAATGCTACATAAATGAGGGTGTTTAATCCTTAGTTTCTGTGGGTGTTTTATCTTAAACATTTAGATTGAAATGCTACATAAATGAGGGTGTTTAACCCTTAGTTTCTGTGGGTGTTTTATCTTAAACATTTAGATTGAAATGCTACATAAATGAGGGTGTTTAATCCTTAGTTTCTGTGGGTGTTTTATCTTAAACATTTAGATTGAAATGCTACATAAATGAGGGTGTTTAATCCTTAGTTTCTGTGGGTGTTTTATCTTAAACATTTAGATTGAAATGCTACATAAATGAGGGTGTTTAATCCTTAGTTTCTGTGGGTGTTTTATCTTAAACATTTAGATTGAAATGCTACATAAATGAGGGTGTTTAATCCTTAGTTTCTGTGGGTGTTTTATCTTAAACATTTAGATTGTAATGCTACATAAATGAGGGTGTTTAACCCTTAGTTTCTGTGGGTGTTTTATCTTAAACATTTAGATTGAAATGCTACATAAATGAGGGTGTTTAACCCTTAGTTTCTGTGGGTGTTTTATCTTAAACATTTAGATTGAAATGCTACATAAATGAGGGTGTTTAATCCTTAGTTTCTGTGGGTGTTTTATCTTAAACATTTAGATTGTAATGCTACATAAATGAGGGTGTTTAATCCTTTGTTTCTGTGGTTGTTTTTTCTTAAACATTTAGATTGTAATGCTACATAAATGAGGGTGTTTAACCCTTTCGCGGCCAGCCATGTTTCAGCAAAAAATGTCCATTAAACTCACCTGGGTAGAGAAAAGAAATTGTCTGCAATAGTGGGGGTTCTTCTATGACATGTATAAAATAAGGCCTGTCCTTACCTCCCAAAATTATGAAAATAGGCTCTTTGGTTTGCGGCCTTTTTGTGACATAGGTGTTGAATCATTGTGGTGCTAAAATGCGACGTTGGCGGTGAAAGGGTTAATTACTCCTAATTGTGTGCATTTTGGGTGGTGGTGTTTTCCTGCAGGAAACCTGACGATAAAAGGGAGACGTCCACCAGGACTCAGCCGGACGGACACAGCAAGGCCGGAAGCAAGAAAGACCCTGGTGAGAGAGATGAAGGCAGGAAAACTGCTCCGCTGGTTCCCCAAAAATTATATGAGGCTTTATACTACAGTGGAACCTCCCTTATAAGACTTCCCATTATAAGACTCCCTCCCGCATAAGACCTGCTTCTCTGAAACATTGCCCTTCTGTGTAAGTATCAAAATTACCTCCCTTATAAGACCCCTCCCTTATAAGACCTCCCATTATAAGACTCCCTCCCGCATAAGACCTGCTTCTCTGAAACATTGCCCTTCTGTGTATCAAAATTACCTCCCTTATAAGACCTCCCATTATAAGACTCCCTCCCGCATAAGACCTGCTTCTCTGAAACATTGCCCTTCTGTGCCTCTTTTCTTCTTTAAAACAGTAGTTTTCATGCCTGAGATTTGTAGAACAATTCATTATTTGGTATTTGGTACTTTGTAGTCACAGAGGCGTCTGTCAAATTCTGGTTGCTCCCACCTGGAGAGCGCGTCGCAGCCAGAGGTGCGCCACCCTTCTTTTCTTTTTTTTCTCCATGTGACTTGTGTGTGACTGACGAGGAAAGAAAGGGTGTGTGTGTGTTAAATTTTGACCAAATGACAACTTTTTCGTTGCCATTAGGTTTAACGTGTGCCAAGTGCATGGGCACACAGGACCTAGGTTTATCGTCTCGTCCGAAAGACTCCTAGTTCAGACCGTAAGGCCTAGTGCAGAGTGAGAAGAAAAATCCCCTGTCACTCGGGTTCGAACTCGGGTTTACTGTGCATTCCGTTTGCAATTTTTATATATATCTCTTTTGCTGCTTTATTAAAAACTTGTCGCTGAATGGACCACAAAAAACTGACCTGACAATGTTTAGTTCTGTTTCTTCAAGGTCTGCACTGGTTCAACTTCCTCAAGGCCAAAACCGAAAACACCACCACCACCACCACCACCACCACTTCAGCCAAGCGCAAAACCGGCGGCGGCAACAACAACAACAACGGCCCTTCCACCGGCAACACCCTTGCGGCATCGGCAACGCTTTCGTCCGAAGCCGGACCCGGAATGGGCAGCGGAAGGAAGGAAAATAGTGGGGGTGGGGGCGCTATGCCTTCTTCTTCGCCTTCTACTGCTTCGGCTAACGGGAACAACGCTGCTGCTTCCACGGCGGCGGCTGCTGCTACTTCTTCCACTTCTTCAGGAGCTGGTGGTGGTGGTGGGGCGGAGAGGGAGGGGGAGGGAGGAGGAGGAGGTCCTCTGGTGGAGTTCTCTTCCCTTCCCAAGGACAAGTGAGTTGCGTGGAGAGAGAGACAGACAGAGAGTCACATGTGTGACATTTTTCAGCATTTAGGCTGAGCTCAGGCTTTTTCATGCCCCCCCCCCCCCTCCATCCCCGAGTTAATTTTGTTTTTCCAAATCCAATCCAAGTCCAATTCAATTCAAATACTTTATTGTTCTTGTTACATGATATTTTGTATGCAACGATATAAAACATATAAGATAATAAAAGACGTTTATTGTCTCATCCAAAAGACTCCACATTCAGACCGTAAGGCCTAGTGCAAAGTGAGAGGAAAAATCCCCTGTACCCAGGTTCGAACTGGGGTTTCCTTGACTTAAGGCGAACGCGTTACCTCTGCGCCACTCTACACCGTATGGCCATAATGGGTGAGCACCCCCCAAAAATTTACACAAATTTCAGATTTTGTTATTAGAATTTCGGTAAAGGTCAAGATGTGCCACCCCCCCCTACCTATCTCGGTTAATTGTATTTTTCCGTTATTGCCTTTCTTACCATACATAAAGCTGTATTTTAGGAACATTTTTAGCTAATAACCTTTTTGGAATACTAACCCTAACCCTACCCCCCACCGTATAAGACGGAAAAACGCAACGAACCACAACTGTGACAAATCGCGGTGTACTGCAGTACATAGTGGGGGGTAGGGTTAGGTTTAGGGCTAGGGTTAGGGTTAGGGTTAGTATTCCAAAAAGGTAATTAGCTAAAAATGTTCCTAAAATACAGCTTTATGTATGGTAAGAAAGGCAAAAACGGAAAAATACAATTAACCGAGAAATGCATGGGGGGTGGCACATCTTTACCTTTGCCAGAATTTCTTACTATTTTATTAGTCATATTATAAGGCGCAGGGGTCTCAGTCTGGAAAAAAAAATATATTGCCTTAGTCCGAAAAATACAGTATGTGTCCGTGTTTCAGTTTTCACCTGTCTCCCCTCTGCATTCAGCCGACAAATTCCGATTTTGAAAGAGCTCAAAGTAGAAAATTACAGTATGTGTCCGTGTTTCAGTTTTCACCTGTCTCCCCTCTGCATTCAGCCGACAAATTCCGATTTTGAAAGAGCTCAAAGTAGAAAATTACAGTACGTGTCCGTGTTTCAGTTTTCACCTGTCTCCCCTCTGCATTCAGCCGACAAATTCCGATTTTGAAAGAGCTCAAAGTAGAAAATTACAGTACGTGTCCGTGTTTCAGTTTTCACCTGTCTCCCCTCTGCATTCAGCCGACAAATTCCGATTTTGAAAGAGCTCAAAGTAGAAAATTACAGTACATGTCCGTGTTTTAGTTTTCACCTGTCTCCCCTCTGCATTCAGCCGACAAATTCCGATTTTGAAAGAGCTCAAAGTAGAAAATTACTCGGAAGATTTTTTTTTTTTTTTTTTAAAGGCAGGAGAGTGGGCCAGTAAGTCAGAAAAATAGTAGGTGGTAGTGAGAAGAGGAAAAGGCAGAGTCAAAGAGAGTTGGAGGAAGCTGCTAGTACAGAAGGTGGGGGAACTATTTGTATTGAAAGATTCCCCCGGTATCCCCATTGGGAACTAATATGCTTCAAATTAATGTTTGTTTTTGGTTTATTTCCGTTTCAGATCGGACTCTCCGGACGACTCTTCTGTGGCCTAGGCCGTCTCCGCAGCTTCGTCAAATTCATGCAAAAAAATCTTCACCGAAATTTGGACATCGTTTGTTTCTTTGCTAGCACACTGTCTCTTTGGGGAGTGGTGGGGATTTTGTGATTTTTTTTTGGGGGGGGGGGGGTTACTGTCTATCGGGGCAGTAGTTTGTGAGCAGTTACACACAGCGACTTTTTTTATTTTTTACAGTGGCCTGTTACACAAAACTGAACAGTTCCTTCCTCTCTGTCTCTCTGAATCTCTTTCTGTCTCTCTCTCTCTGTCTCTGTCTCCTCCAAAAAAACAAAAAAAGAGGGTTTCAAAACGGGCGTTCAGGTGTTTACCTTGTGTGATTCTGTCTCTCTCTGTCATTCTGCTGTAAATGTGACACGTATGTGTACGTGTGCGCACGCTCTTTTGTGTGTGCGTGTGTATGCATGCGCGCTTGTGTGTGTATATGAGAATGTGTGTGTGTCACTGTATGATAGTGTCTGTGTATGCGTGCGTGTGTGTGTGTGTACGTGTGCGCTCTTTTGTGTGTATGTGTGTGTGTGTATGCTTGTGTGTGTCACTGTATGATAGTGTCTGTGTATGCGTGCGCGTGTGTGTGTGTGTACGTGTGCGCTCTTTTGTGTGTATGTATGTGTGTGTATGCTTGTGTGTGTTTGCCTAATAACAACAACAAATGCTCCTGTCCCAAGTTCTTTTGGAAGGTACTGGACAAAATTTGTAAAACTTCTCTCGTGAAGAGAGCGTGCGCACACAGACATGCAACTGTTGTTGGTTTTTTTTATTTGCGCCTGTGCGTGTTTAAATCTGGTTGAAGCATTTCCATCATATCATATGTGATACAGTTGACAACTTTGCCTTGTACAGTCGCTCGGCCTATTTAATGTGATTTTGTTGTTGTTTGTTGCTATGGTGGCTGTGTCGTTCGTTGTTTATTTGTTGCTGTTTTGTTCTTCTTCGATTGCTCAGATAGTTGCCTGTCAATTATGTGCGCAGATGCGTTATGCGCCTAACTAAGAAATGATTAGGCCCCAGCATGTCCGACTTCGGCTGTTGTAGGAAATCTTTTTGAAAGTGTTTCTTGAAAAAAGGCAGGAGAATGGACCGGAAAGGCAGAAAGGTAGTAGATGACAGCGAGCAAAGGGAAAAGGCAGAGTCAAAGAGAGTGACAGATTAGAGGAAGTTACAAGCACAGAACTTCCAGAAGGTGGGGGAATTATTTATACAAAAGATTCCCCCGGTATCCCCACGGGGGGGTGGGGGTGGGGGCTGTTTTGTTCAAAGTATGTCATCTTTTGGGGAACTGTATGTACATTGTATATTTGTTTTTTCCTTTTGAATTATCTCTGTGTGTGCGCGCGCATGCTACCTATTTCCTTGTTATAATGTTATGTGTGTAGTGATTGTTCTGAATTGTAAAATACCACACACAAAAAGACGAAAAAGAAACGAAGCCACCTTTTGTTTCTGAGTCGCATGAATTGCAGCGAGCATTATAGGCTTAAAGAAAGTAAACAACACAGGCATGAAAGAATTCCGTGTTTCGCCGAAATTTTAAAAAACTTCCGCGGAAAAAAAACACCCCACGTAAAGGACCGATCTTGCCGTATTCTTATGTCTACAAGTCTCTATTTGGCGATTCTCAAACTGGTTAACCGGAAGTCGCTTTAGCTCACTCGCTTCAATTGTGCGAAGGAAGGCGAAATGAGTAACTCCCGCTCAACAAAAGTATCGATGTTAGCTGAAAATGTGTGTGGAAGGCTATTTGTGCCGACCAAATTTTCGGAATAGATTATTCCCCCTCCTCGCTGAATAAAACTTGTGACGTGAGGTAGGTGAAAAGGTGGTTGGAATTTTTTTGGTGGAACGTTGTGCACCCCGCCTCCCAAAAAAACCCTTCTGACATCAGGTGAAAATCCGGGTGGAAGGATTTCTCGGACGAAATTTGTTCCTCTTTTTTGATCTTCATCCACTTTCATGCCTGACAACAAAATGAAAAAGTGCTTCATAACTATGAAGTAAAAGACTTGGCAATTGTAAAAATGAAATGGGGCAGTGGGTGGATGCCTCATGCCTCCATGCGGGGAGCTGGAGAACCCCACCCCCTCCATGAGTCTCTCCCCCTTGTGGGGATACCGGGGGTGTCTCGTATAAATAGTTCCCCCACCTTCTGGAAGTTATGTGCTTGTAACTTCCTGTAATCTGCCACTCTCTTTGACTCGGCCCTTTTCCCTTTGCTTTCTATCATCATCTATCTCCTGCCTTTTTTGTTTGAAACAAAAATCTTCCAAATAATTTTTTTTTCTCCTTTGAGCTCCTCCGAAATCGGAATGTCGGCTGTACGCAGCAGGGAGACCAGTGAAAACTGAAAGCCGGACGCATACGTACCTTATCCATTATGGCCATATGGCCTGGGAACGCAGAAGAAGTAAAAATAACAGAACAAGCCAGCAAGTGCTAACTGCTAGAATGGGTGAAACTGGTATTGTGTGTGTAACATGGGTTGGTAAAAGTATGGTAGTCCCCATATTTTTGGTTGGTTGGTTTTCCCCCCCATTTACAACTCCAATCCACAATTTCATTACTCTTAAGTACCGATATGTTGGGATGAACTTTGGTCCCTTTCCCCCATTGTCCTACCACACACACACACACACACACTGCACTCACACACTGCACTCACACACACACACACACTGCACTCACACATACACACTGCACTCACACACATGCACACACACCGCACATACACACACACACACCGCGCACACACACACAAACACATACGCATGCATACACACACACACACACCGCACGCATACACACACACACACACACACACAAACACTGCACTCACACACACTGCACATACATACACACACACACACACACACACTGCATATGCGCACACAAACACATACACACAAACACTGCACTCTCACACTCTGCACATGCATACACACACACTCACACACACACCACACATACACACACACACACACACACACCGCACTCACTTTCGCATGCACGCACGCACATGCCTATTATTTCCAAGTGATGCTAACGGTTGTGTTAAGTTGTTTCGCTACAATGATTTGGTGATGCTGCGATATTTCGAGAATATATTTTTGTCAATGGACTAAGCTTGAGTTTTTCCATTTTTGTTTTCAATGAAAATAAAAAATCGAGAACATGTTTGGTGCATTAATATTAAAAAAAATCATATGTTCCGAAGATGGAATGTCGTATGCTTTGTTGATGTCTAAGAATGGGCTACATTTTTGTAATTCATTATTGTATTGCCTTCCCCCCGTGGGGATACCGGGGGGTCTTTCATACAAATAGTTCCCCTACCTTCTGGAAATTCTGTGCTTGTAGCTTCCTCTAATCTGTCACTCTCTTTGACTCTGCCTTTTCCCTTTGCTTACTGTCATCTGCTATCTTTCTATCTTACTGGTCCCTTTCTCCTGCCTTTTTTTCTATAAATTCTCACAAAGATTTCTGAAGTCGGACATGTTGGGCCTAACTATTTCTTAGTTAGGCACATAACGGCAGCATGGCGCATCTACTCATGTGACAGGAAACTGTCTGAGCGAACGAAGAAGTATTGCCTTTGTTTTCAACCAGTTTGTTGGATAGACAGTAATGTTTTGGGGGGCTTTTTTCCTTTTGGATATCTTCTTCCGTTTGGGATGTTTATCATGCCCAAGATTAAGCTTAAAATTATAGCCCTGTCGACAACTAAGGCCATGTCAGGGCTTTTACCACGTTAAATCTTGTCACGTCAGCCCAAAGCCCAAAGTCTTCGTTTAGACTGCTATTGGCGCACAGGATGCATGCTTTGCGAGTTCATGTCATCCATTGCACCGGCACAACACGGCCTACTCGTACCGAATAGTGGAATGGACTTTAAAGGTGGACCCTGACGGATGAGTTTTTTGCAAGAAACGCGTCGAGATCACCAGAAAGACAGCCTTTTCAAGGATCAGAACACTCACTTTGTTCTGGTTTCCTATAAATCAGACCGTCAAAACGGCGATTCCTCCTTGCCGGAGAGAGAAGCCATTTTGGAGGATGGGGTGGGTGGAGGTCACTCATTGTGGTTGAAGCTTTTTTGTAGTGCAATAAAAACAAAATTGGAGCTATTTCCTTTGTTGTGAGCGAAACTCATTCAGTTTAACTGTATAAAATATAAATAAATAAAAAGGCTTGTATTGTGAAGATTTTGTGCAAACGATTTGGTCTAAACTCAGGCAGCCATTAAAAAAAAGATGCATTCTCTTTCACTGAAAGAATTTGACTTCCAGCACCTCCGCCAAGGAGGAATCACCGATTTGATGGTTTGATTTCTAGGAAACCAGAGTGGTGCGATCTCTGTAAAGGGTGTTTTCCTGGTGATCTCGACCTGTTTCTTGAAAAAAAACCTCATCCATCGGGGTGCCCCTTTAGCGTGCGTGCAAAATCTATATACAAAAGACCCCCCGGTATCCCCACGGAGGGGGGGGGATGTTCTCATGTTCCACGGTTGTGTGGAAGTGTAGGGCAGTTGTGTACAGATATTTAATTTGTGAACCTGAGAAAGTATTAATAATTAATTTGAAAAACGCATCAGAGACCTAGAACAAGTTTGTGTCGATTCTGTGGCTCTGCATTTTTTTATTTTGCTTTATTGATTTGTGGATGGATGTGTGTGCGTTTTGCTAAAAAAAAAAAAAGGTTAAAAATTCTCAAGAAGAGAGACGGTAAATATTTTGGTTTAAAATGTGCGTACCTTGTTTGCAAGAAATTGTTCAAATTCTCAAGAAGTTCAAATTCTCGAGAAGAGAGAGTAAATATTTTGGTTTAAAATGTGTACGTTTGCAAGAAATGGTTTCAATTCTCGAGAAGAGAGAGCTAGAGAGTAAATATTTTGGTTTAGCATGTGTGTATGTTTGCAAGAAATGGTTCAAATTATTTTCAAGAAGAGAGAGAGTAAACATTTTGGTTTAACATGTGTGTACATTTGCTAGAAATGGTTGAAGTTCTTAATATAAGAGAGACTAAATATTTTTGTTTAAGATGTGTGTACGTTTGCAAGAAATGGTTCCAATTCTCGAGAAGAGAGAGAGTAAATATTTTGGTTTAAGATGTGTGTACGTTTGCAAGAAATGGTTCCAATTCTCGAGAAGAGAGAGAGTAAATATTTTGGTTTAAAATGTGTGTATGCTGTTTGTTTCAAATATCTGCCAGTTGCTTATCTCCTAGCGTATTTCCAGCTTTTAAAACATTTCTGTTTGTGGCTCAAGCCACAAACCTATAACTCACTTTGTCGGTCGGTCTGTCTGTCTGTCTGTCGGTCGGTCCAAAATTGTCGCACATTTTGACAAAATTGTCGCACTTCAAATCGAGGCTACACTTCAAATTGAGGCCGCTCTTTAAAATGATGTATTCTAAAAGCGTACAAAATAATAAACATACGTAATACAGACACTACAACAGACACGACGAGTATGCGGTGCTTTTGATGAGTATAAGTAGGATACATAGTTTTAAATGTTTTCCAAAAGATATAAAAAGTTACGAAATGGTGCAGAGATAACATTCTGGTTTACAGATTAAAATTATTGAAAAGCCAGGGGAGGTGACTCATGATTGGAGTGGTAAAAATAGACCGCGTGCCACAAACTATTGCGATTTCGCGCTTGTTTTAAATTACTTTTGTCTGTTTTACGAAGCGAAAAAAACTTTTAGTTTTTTAACAGTTCTGCATCATTTAATTTCAAAACTGTTGTGAAATCAATTAAAATTCCAACAAACCTACATCTTCAGAAAAGTTGTTTCATGATTTCGGCAACGATTGATTGACTGAAACATGTGAAGGTTAAAAAAAATGTCGTATGTGTGATTGACTGAAACATGTGAAGGTTAGAAAAATGTCGTATGTGTGATTGACTGAAAATTGTGAAGGTTAGAAAAATGTCGTATGTGTGATTGACTGGAACATGTGGAGGTTAGAAAAATGTCATTTGTGTGATTGACTGACGTAAAAATGTCATATGTGTGTTTGACTGGAACATGTGAAGGTTAGAAAAATGTCATATGTGTGATTGACTGACGTAAAAATGTCATGTGTTTGACTGAAACATGTGAAAGCTAAAAAAATGTCATATGTGTGATTGACTGACGTAAAAATGTCATATGTGTGATGATTGAAACATGTGAAGGTTAGAAAAATGTCATATGTGATTGACTGGAACATGTGAAGGTTAGAAAAATGTCATATGTGTGATTGACTGGAACATGTGAAGGTTAAAAAAAATGTCATGTGTGATTGACTGGAACATGTGAAGGTTAGAAAAATGTCATGTGTGATTGACTGGAACATGTGAAGGTTAAAAAAGCTGTGTACCATTCATATATTTTTTCTGCTTTGATATTAGTTTATTTACCTACTTTGCTGCAATCACTAAACAGTTTTTTGTTGTTTTCGCTGGAAACATAAATTAATCGAATTAATTCATTTTCTTAGGTGCCTTTAGTGCAGTTACTTCTCAGTTAATATTCTCAATTTTTCCGTTAGCGACTGTGTAAGCATTCAATTTGGTGGGGGGGGGTTTTGGGGGGTGCCTTTTTTTATGAAATCATTACTTTGATTTTTCAACTCAACTGTTAAAAAATTAAATCTGGTGCTCAGTTGCAAGTGATATTCTTCTTCTTCTTCTCTTTAGGGCCCATGGTCAATGAGCTGACCATTCTGGCTCCTTTTGAAGAAGAAAAAAAAAAAGAGGGGTTCCGGTGGTGTCCAAATTCCAGTTGGCAATGGTGGTGTAGCAACCCAAAAATAGAGATTGGAGTGGAAGAGGGTTTTTGGGGGGAAATGCAAAAACGACGACAGTCATGAATTGTGCTTTTTTTGTTTGTTACGACTTAGGATTATGCTGAGTGGTTTCTAAAGTGACAAGTGTTATCGCTTGGTAAAATGTGTGAAATGTTTTTTGGGGGGTGCCGATACATTGGTGCGCAAAATATTGACGACTTACATTTTTGTTTTGTTTGTGTGTTTGTTTTGGTATGCTTGCTTTGTGTCAGTGTGTGCATGCATCTTTTCAGGTTTTTTGTGTTTTCTTCATTTCGGGGGTTAGGAAGGGGGAAGGAAACGCAGTGTTGAGTTCAGTTTGAAAACTGTTTCGTATCATTTGTTTGTGTATGCGTGAGGCTTTCACGGGCCAGTCTTGAATTTGTTATTACTTTTTTTGTGATCATCGACTTATTGATTAAAAATTGTTCAGCTGCTTTCATTCATTTGCTTGTTTCTCCTGTGTGTGTGTGTGTGTTTATGTGTGTGAGTGTGTGATAGAGAGAGAGAGAAGTGTGTTACTTAATACTTAAGCAGACCTGTTTACTCTACTCTTTTCGAGTAGTATTCTACTCAATTTGGACCTCAACTACTCTTCAAAAATGAAAATAATGCTCTAATTACTCATTTTCAGTTAACATTGTTTGATGGTTTTATGAATAAAACTACACATTTTGCACCAAAACTACTCATTTCAGCCATCCAGACTACTCAAGACTTGTGTAGGGGGTAAACAGGTCTGCTTAAGGGCCAGCCACACGTCTACTAAAATCGCACGACTACAATACGATTCGATAAACGTGATCTCGATGCGCCAATCACATTTGCTCTTGGAGACCACGTGATCGAATCGTATTGTACAGTCGTACGATTTTAGTGGACGTGTGGCTGGCCCTCAACTCTCACTTTCATGATGGATTTGATTGTTCTGCCTTGATCCCGCAAACCCCCCGTGGGGATACCGGGGGGGGGGGGGTCTTTTATACAAATAGTTCCCCCACCTTCTGGAAGTTCTGTCCTTGTAACTTCCTCTATTCTGTCACTCTCTTTGACTCTGCCTTTTCCCTTTGCTTACTGTCATCTACTATCTTTCTGCCTTTCCGGTTCATTCTCCTGCCTTCTTTCACGGGACACTTTCAAAAAGATTTCCTCCAGCCAAAGTCGGACTTGCTGGGCCTAACTGTTTCTTAGTTAGGCGCATAACGGCAGCATGACGCATCTGCGCTCATAATTGACAGAAAACTGTCTGAGAGATCGAAGAAGAAGAAGAAGATCCCACAGTTTCATAGAAAAAAGGATTTAAAAACAGGAATTTAAAGAAGATTCCCTGTGGGGATACCGGGGGGTCATTCGTAAAAATAGTTCCCCCACCTTCTGGAAGTTCTGTGCTTGTAACTTCCTCTAATCTATCACTCTCTTTGACTGCCTTTTCCCTTTGCTTTCTGTCATCTACTATCTTTCTGACTTATTAGTCCATTCTCCTGCCTTTTTTTCAAACAAAATTTCCAAATAATTTTTCTCCTTTGAGCTCCTCCAAAATCGGAATGTGTCGGCTGTACGCAGCAGGGGTGACCAGTGAAAACTGAAAACCGGACACATACGTGCTTTACCCATTATGGCCATATGGCCTGGGAACGCAGAAGAGAAGATAGGGTAGGGTTGGAAACTACTTCTGCATTGATCACTCAGACAATTTCCTTTCAATTACAAACGCAGATTCGTTATGCACCTAGCAAATAGTTAGGCCCAGCATATCCGTCTTCGGCTGGAAAAAAAATCTTTGTAAGAATATCCTGCAAAAAGGCAGGAGAATGGACCGGCTAGGCAGAAAGATAGTAAGATGACAGTAAGCAAAGGGAAAAGGCGGAATCAAAGAGGGACGAATTAGAGGATATTACAAGTACATAACTTCCAGAAGGTGGGTGAACTATTTGTACAAAAGACCCCCCAGTATCTTCACAAAGGAAAAGGCAGAATCAAAAGTGACAAATTAGAGGATATTACAAGCACATAACTTCCAGAAGGTGGGGGAACTATTTGTACAAAAGACCCCCCCAGTATCTTCACAAAGGAAAAGGCAGAATCAAAAGTGACAAATTAGAGGATGTTACAAGCACATAACTTCCAGAAGGTGGGGGAACTATTTGTACAAAAGACCCCCCAGTATCCCCACAGGGGTGTGTTGGAAGCTAATTTATTCCGCGCATTAGCCGGGGGTATTAAATTGTTTCTAAATTTAGCAATGTTCGTTGCTTAGGTGATGGGTAAACTTGTGTGGACTCGGCAAATGTGTATTGATGTGCAGGGGGGGGGGGGGGGGGGGGGGGGGGGGGGGGGGGGGGGGGGGGGAGGTTTGCAGGGTTTCCGGAAAACACCCCCCCCCCTCGGCCAAAAAAAAAGAAGAGAAAGAACCCCCCCCCCCTCCCTAACGTCCAAAATGTACGTTATAGAAGGGTGAAAAGTACGAAAATGACTCGATTTTTGGCTTAATAAGCAATAAAATGCCAATGTAGCGCCCCGCAAATAGTGTGATTGGAGTGTAAGAAGGCAAGGTAGGCCGTGGAAGAAGCTTCCGGACCCACCCCCACCCGTACCTTAGGATGTACCTTAAAGAAGTTACAGCGGCTCACCACAGGTGTGTTTGAGTCTCTCTCTCTCTCTCTGTCTCTCTCTCTCTCTCTCTCTCTCTCTCTCTCTCATCTCTCTCTCTCTCTCTCTCTCTCTCTCTCTCTCTCTCTCTCTCTCTCTCTCTCTCTCTCTCTCTCCCTCCCTCTCTCTCTCTCTCTCTCTCTCTCTCTGTCTCTCTCTCTCTCTCTCTCTCTCTCTCTCTCTCTCTCTCTCTCTCTCTCTCTCTCTCTCTCTCTCTCTCTCCCTCTCCCTCTCTCTCTCTCTCTCTCTTTCTCTCTCTGCCTCCCTCTCTCTCTCTCTCTCTCCCCCCCCCCCCCCCCTCTCTCTCTCTCTCTCTGTCTGTCTCTCTGAAAGTTTGGTGCATTTGTACTTGTTCCCGTGTCATTGTGCAGTCGTCCGTACACCAACACAGTACTTTCATGCCATTCTTGCCCCATCACCAGTTTTCTAAACTAACCTGTCTTTTGCGTAACTATATAATTATTATTATCGTCTTTCAATTCATTCCCTTCATGTGAGTCAAAATGTGTGTGTGTGTGTGTGTGTGTGTGTGTGTGTGTGTGTGTGTGTGTGTGCGCGTGCGTGTGTGTGTTTGCGTGCGTGCGTGCGTGCGTGCGTGCGTGTGTGTGTGTACATATGTCTGTGTGTATATTGCGGTGCCCCTCTCTCTCTGTCTCTCTCTCTCTCTCTCTCTCTCTCTCTCTCTCTCTCTCTCTCTCTCTCTCTCTCTCTCTCTCTCTCTCTCTCTCTCTCTCTCTCTCTCTCTCTCTCTCTCTCTCTCTCTCTCTCTCCCTCTCTCTCTCTCTCTCTCTCTCTCTCTCTCTCTCTCTCTCTCTCTCTCTCTCCCCTCTCTCTCTCTCTCTCTCTCTCTCTCTCTCTCTCTCTCTGTCTCTCTCTCTCTCTCTCTCTCTCTCTCTCTCTCTCTCTCTCTCTCTCTCTCTCTCTCTCTCTCTCTCTCTCTCTCTCTCTCTCTCTCTCTCTCTCTCTCTCTCTCTCTCTCTCTCTCTCTCTCTCTCTCTCTCTCTCTCTCTCTCTCTCTCTCTCTGCGTGTGTGTGTGTTTGGTCTCTTTATGATGTTTGTGTTTCTCTGTGAATAACTGTAACATTTAACCTGCGGATGGGGGGTGAGGTGGGGGGGTATGAAAGTGGGGTGAAATGTGTGTGTAGGGAGGGTGGTATGATTGTATTTTGTTTCCTTGAGCAAGAAAAGAACCACTACGGAATTGGAAGCATTTCGAAACTATGAAATTACCCCCCCCCCTTGTACCTTGTAGAGCTAACGGGAAGACCTCACCGTCTTCAGGAATATCGCCCACAAGGGTCTCTGATCGATTGGACGCTACTCTCACCTCCAGGCTCTCTCCTCCTGTGTGGAGTCGTATTTCATTGCGACAGTGAGTGCACCGGGTGGATTGAAACAAGATAGCCTATATGGAAAGTCATGCAAATGTACTCCCTGTTTTGAGGACCAGAGAGTCGGAGAGAGAGAGAGAGAGAGAGAGAGAGAGAGAGAGAGAGAGAGAGAGAGAGAGAGAGAGAGAGAGAGAGAGAGAGAGAGAGAGCGCATATAAATTTGTGTCTGTGTGAGACTTTCTGAATGTGTGTGTGCGCATGCGCGCATGCGTGTGGCTGTGGCTGCATGTTGCGCACACATATATTTATACAGAAACCGGCGAAACAAAATACAGTAAAAGGACAATTTTATAGACTAGATTGCAAAGTATTTTTGCTTTGCGGTCGAAATACAAATAGAGTTAGTCAATGAGAGGCTGGTTCCAATGGTTCAGCAAAGCCCCCTCGAAACTGAGATAAGTCGAATGTAAAAGATGCAAAGAAGGCCCGGGGGGGAAAAAGCTGAAACTCTAGCATAGAATTGCATGCATTTGCCCTCTCTTTTTCTTTCTTTCCTCTTTATAAATTTTATTCCAGGGGAAGGAAGGTGGGGGTGGGGGTTGGGGAGGGGGTGTCCAGAACTCCTGTGTAGCCAACCACCCCTAAATCCGCCCGAGTGTGTTGCAGAGTTGGAGCTACAGAGAGGCCAGGGCCTGGCGGTCAAACCAGGGTGAACGTGCGGTCAGCTTTAGAAGGCAACGTCCTTATCTGAAACATCTATCTTTAAAAATAAATGCCCTTTGCTTCTTCTTCTTCTTTTTCTTCTTCGCTCGCTCAGACAGTTCCCTATCAATCATGAGCGCAGACGCGTCATGCTGCCGTTATGCGCCTAACTAAGAAATAGTTAGGCCCAGCATGTCCGACCTCGGTTGGAGGAAATCTTGTTGAAAGTGTTTTTGGGTTTTTTAAAGGGCAGGAGAATAGGGTAGGTAAAGCAGACAGATAGTAAATAACAGCAAGCAAAGGGAAAAGGCAGAGTCAAAGAGAGTGACAGTTTAGAGGAAATTACAAGCACAGAACTTCCAGAAGATGGGGGAACTATTTATACGAAAGAGCCCCCGGTATCCCCACGGGGGTAAATGCCCTTTTAAAGATGAGGTGGGGGTTTTTAGGGGGGGGGGGGGGGCAGGTATACCAGTCAGTCGTTTCCGATCATGACTGCCAGATAGCAGAGGGGGGAAGATGCTGTTATGTCGGACTGGGATAGAGTTTTTGTTTTTGTGGGGGGGGGGGTTAACTGTGGTGATGCCTTGCCCAGTGTACATGCCCACTCTCTCGGCGAAAGAGATTTGAGCACAGCTGGCGTCAGGGAAGGTCGGGGATCCCAGGGATCCCCATTTGGGGGTCTATGAAGCACCAAAATTCTAAAGGACCCTCTAAAAGAATGTGCAGGGGGTCCCAGGGATGCACTAGAAAAATTATTTGGGTGGCACATCTTGACCTTTACCAATTATTTTTAGTATTTGCGATGCTACTGGGACCCTCTATCCCACCTCTAGGAGCCTCTATGCTGTAAGTGGAGGAGTCCCTGGGACCCCTTGTTTTGCGGGACGATTGGGAGCCCTGGAAGGTCCCCAAAGGCTAACTATAATCCCTTTGGTTGCAGCACCAGTGCCAATTAAGGCCCGTCGTTTGAAAGTCATAGTTTTCCACCAAAGACTAAACTGTACCATGGTTTTCTAAGACCGTAGAAAATCATTTATTGTACAGCTCTCATGTTACTGTTGGTCCCTGCTACAGGTAAATGTCAATCAGTGATAAAAGCCATTTGAGTAAAGGGGGAGGTGGGGGGTTGCTAAGATAACAACAAAGAACACACAAAAAAGAGGGACCGAAATAAAAGTTTAATATTAAAAAAAAGTATCTGAAAGGAAAAGAAGGAAATAAAGGGAATTTAAGAAATAAAAAGAAAGAAAGAAGAAAAACATTTAAAAACTGAAAATAGAAGAAAAAAAATATGAAAGACAGGAGTACAAAAGAAGGAAAGAAGAAAAAAAAAAGGGGGGGGGGGACATATCCAAGAAAGATTTATGAACAAGAAAGAATAAAAGGGGAAAAGGAGAAAAAGAGGGGTGGGGGTAGACAAACAGTCAACAATTCAATGAAAGGAAAGCACCAATAACGATACTAAGTCTTGTTCTGTCTGTCTTTCAAACGTACATTTACAGTAGTACAAGCACAACCATGCAAGTGTGTGTGTTTTTAATTAGTAACTCGTTAAGGACAAAGTGCCCACATAATAAAGACTCCCCCCCCCCCCACCCCCACCCCCACCCCGCGCGCGCTAAAAATAAATCTCATGGTCACACGCACTCGATGCAGACGAACTGTAACGAGCAAGCTGGCGAAGTTGGCCTTGCCTACCCGCTTCAGTGAATGATTGAGGTAGACCACCCCAACTCCGGACGACGAGCTTTCGGGGTGACTGACACATTATTTGTCTGTGTGCTTCTAAGAGTAGAGGTGACAGCCATTTTCTTGCTGTGGAAAGGTTGTTGCGAAATTTTGAAAGCTCGTGAGTGTGACTGTTTTATATTGCTTCAGCTTTGTGTGTATCTCATCTGATTCAAAGCCTCTGGTTTGATTCTTCTCCCGATTGGTGTTGCGGGTAAGTTCCGCGAATTTTGAAGGTAAAGCCTAGAAGTACAAAAATAACAAAAAGCTAAGCCGCATAGCTGATCAGGTAGCCTAGGTAAGTTAGACCATGGACACTATATCGGGTAAATATAGGATCCATGGTTAGACCTACCGTAAGTGTGTTTGTGTGAGTGTGGATTTAGCAGCAAACGCGCGTGCGCACGTGCAACATTACTAAAATCTACGCTGAGACTAGCGCGCGCATGCACAGATCTATGCATGCACAAGTGTTTATAGTACACACGCGCGCGCCCGTGGCGCAATCTGGCACGCGCGTTGTGATGACTTTTATGTAGCCTAAGCGCGCGTGCACATTCACCTACATAGTCTATGTACGCACGTGCACTCATTGGCATACAGTAACTCACGTGCGCACACAAAATATAGCCCCAAAAGATATAAGCTCTCTGACTGAGTTTGACTCTGTGCTTCTGTCTCCATCTAAGTATCTCTGTCAAGAGTGTTTTTGCTGTCAGTCAGTCTGATTCTCTTTCTTTCTTTCTCTTTGTCTCTGTCTATCTGTCTCTCTCTGTGTCTTTCTCTCTGTCTCTCTCTCTCTCTCTCTCTCTCTCTCTCTCTCTCTCTCTCTCTCTCTCTCTCTCTCTCTCTCTCTCTCTCTCTCTCTCTCTCTCTCTCTCTCTCTCTCTCTCTCTCTCTCTCTGTCTGTCTGTCTGTCTGTCTGTCTCTGTCTCAAGGGCCAGTGGCCTATAGATATTAAAAATATTGTTCTTGTTGTTCTTGTTCTTGTTCTCTCTCTGTCTCTCTGTCTCTCTCCCTCTCTCTCTCTCTCTCTCTCTCTCTCTCTCTCTCTCTCTCTCTCTCTCTCTCTCTCTCTCTCTCTCTCTCTCTCCCTCTCTCCCTCTCTGTCTCTCTCTCTCTACACCCTGTCGGTTTCTCTCTGTCCTGCCAGTCAGCCTGTCTCAGTGTTTGTCTCTGACTCTCTTACTCTCTCTCTGTTTCTGTCTCTCTCTCTCTCTCTCTCTCTCTCTCTCTCTCTCTCTCTCTCTCTCTCTCTCTCTCTCTCTCTCTCTCTCTCTCTCTCTCCCTCTCTCTCTCTCTTTCTCTCTGTTTCTGTCTGTGTCTGTATCATGCCTGCCTGTGCCTCCCTGTCTAAATATTTATCTTGTTAAATAAAGTTTCAGTGTTCAGTGTTCTCTCTCTCTTTCTCTCTGTTTCTGTCTGTGTCTCCGTCTGTCTGTCAGTCTCTCTATCATGCCTGCCTGTGCCCATCTCCCTCCCACCCACCCTCTCCCCCTCTCCCCCTCTGTTGGCCAACTTCAATAATTGTAACCTGTACTAAAAAGGTAGCGTGTGGAACATACTATTAACTATTAAGTTGCAGTGTTCTTACTGCTTTGTTTTCTTGGAGGACAAATAACTATTCTTAGAGGCTTTTGGCAAAGGGTGGGTATTCTTCTTCTTCTTCTTCTTCCAGTTGGGGATGTTTATCCTGCCCCGCACTCACCGGTCTTCATTCAGACCATTAATAGCGCACAGGATGCGTGCTATGTGAGTTTGTGTCATCCATCCCAGGTATTGGGCCTTAGCGTACCAATTTGTTCAAGGACACTGTGAATCAAATGAGTGTGTGTGTGTGTGTGTGTGTGTGTGTGTGTGTGTGTGTGTGTGTGTGTGTGTGTGTGTGTGTGTGTGACATTCAGATTGTGTGTGTGTGTATTTATGTGTGTAAGTTAGTAAGTGTGTGTGTGTCACTGTATGTGTGTGTGTGTTTTGTGTATTGTGGTCGTAAAGAATAGCAGTCCTTATTAAGCTTTCCAAAATGCTCCCACACAAACACAGATTATATACAGACACACATATGCAAACAGAGAGAGAGAGAGAGAGAGAGAGAGAGAGAGAGAGAGAGAGAGAGAGAGAGAGAGAGAGACGCATACAGTGACACACACACACAAACATGTGAGTACATGTGTACACACACATGCACACACACACACACACACACACACACACACACACACACACACACACACACACACACACACACACTGAATTGAAGTTTGAACAGCTTATCACCGCAAGCCAAATCAAGAATGTCAAATGGACCTAGTATTTTACGATTAAACTGGGGCACCTAGCCAGTGCTCTGAACCTCTTAACAACGATTTTGAATGATTAAAAAAACTCACAAATCATTCCAGCCATACACACAAACAAAATGTACATAAACAAAAGGAGAAATAAAAGAAGATTACGGGTTTTTACTTCAGGTTTAGACATAGGAAAGTGGTAGATCAGACTTTTTTATATATGGACTTTATATAGAAAAACTCTCTACACCGATTGGTTACCCCACAACAAACCACAACAAAACCAAAGTCAGAGGCAAAATTGTGGTCTAAGGGAGCGAAGCGAGTTTAGAAGTGACCAAGGTATGGTGTTCACATAGATTTACTTCCCTTGAAGCAACTGCATCAAATTGACAGCTATCTATTAATTCCGGACATATATGGCCGGAACGACTTGAATGAGTTAAAATTTCACACTTTTAACCCTTTCACCGCCAGCCATATTTCAGCCTGAAAATTCCACTAAATTTATCTGGATAGAGAACACAATCCATCTGCAGCATTGGGGATTCTTCTGTGACAGATATAAAATAAGGTCTATCCTTTCTTCCCAAAACTAAGACAACAGGGTCTTTGGATAATAGACCCCAATTTGATGCCTTTTAGTGACATAGGTGTTAAATCTCTGTGGTGCTAAAATGTGACTTTGGCGGCGAAAGGGTTAATGCTTTCCCCACCCATATTATATACCTAGTCTGTGTAAACATATGGACGCACACTTTCTGGTGTTTTCAAAAGTGTGTAATCTTTAGGGTCCACCCTATGGTGCGTTTCTGTTTTTAGAGTCAGTAGGGGAAGACGGGGTAAAAATCGCATGGGCGGGTAAGAAGCCCACCCCAATTATCTCATGAAATAAAGAAAATTTCAGTCAAATTTGCCCATGAGACGAATGCTAGACATTAACGCTCGTCTCATGGGCAAAATTAGACTGAAATTTGCTTCATTTCATGAGATAATTGGGGTGGGCTTCTTACCCGCCCATGCGCTTTTTACCCCGTCTTCCCCTAGTGCGTTTCTGTTTTTAGAGTCAGTAAGTCATGCTTGTGTGCTGTTTTCGCTCTGCCCCCTCCCTCCCCCTCCACTTCGCTCCCACTGGACTCTCTGTCTCTGCCCCCCCCCCCCCCCCCCCCCCCCCCCCCCCCCTCCTCCCCCCCCCCCCCCCCCCCTCCTTTGGTGATGATGAGAGTAGCGTCCAATCGGTCAGAGACCCTTATGGACGATATTCCTTTCAGCCCCACTCTCTAATAAATACTCTCTGTCAATTGCGTTTCTTTCACTATATGTATATCTGTGTCTGTCTGTCTGTCTGTCTGTCTGTCTGTCTGTCTGTCCCTCTTCTCTCCGCACTTCTGTCTGACTTTCTTGTGTTTCTAGACTATCTGTGTCTCTCCCCCCCCCCCCCCTCTCTCTCTCTCTCTCTCTCTCTCTCTCTCTCTCTCTCTCTCTCTCTCTCTCTCTCTCTCTCTCTCTCTCTCTCTCACATCCCTCTCTTTCTCTCTTACTTTCTTTGAAACTCTTTTTGTTAAGTTTAGTGTATTGTATTCACCTCGTCAAAGTCTGTTTAGAGACGAAAATTTGGTTTTATTCGCCGTGTTTATTGTTTATTTCACCTTCATGTGCTTGTGTGAGTGTAGCATTTTGATGCTTTTTAGTTCAATTGTAAACTCTTTTTGTTTAATAAAAAAAAATGTTGTGACTGAAAAAGACAACTTTCTTACCGGAAAGCTGAAGTAAGCTCATTTTCTTTGCTCCGAGTGTTTTGTGCTTAACATTTAATTCTTCTAACATATGTTATCTAGTTGTTTTCTTCTAAAACATCGACAGCGTATATTTAACCCCTTGACTGCCACCACCGTATTAGGTACTGACCTGATGACATGTCATCAGATGAAGAGGAATAACCCTGATATGATATGCTGGCTTTTGATCTAACACAGTCAAGAGAGTAATATCCTCAGACCATTTTCTCAGATTGGCTCTATCAGTTGTCTTTTTCATGTCATGATTTGCCCGATTATTTTTTCTTTTAATTTTCTCTGGCAGTCGATAGATATCTTATATATATATATATAGGGGAAGACGGGGTAAAAAGCGCATGGGCGGGTAAGAAGCCCACCCCAATTATCTCATGAAATAAAGAAAATTTCAGTCAAATTTGCCCATGAGACGAATGCTAGACATTAACGCTCGTCTCATGGGCAAAATGAGACTGAAATTTGCTTCATTTCATGAGATAATTAGGGTGGGCTTCTTACCCGCCCATGCGCTTTTTACCCCGTCTTCCCCTATAGAAGAACATGGTGGTGGGGGGGGGGGGGTTGAGGGTAGGGGGGGGGGGCAGAACACACATGAACTTCCGGTAAAGGTAAAGATGCCCCCCCCCCTCCCCCATTTCTCGGTTGTTTCCATTTTTCCGTTCTTGCCTTTCTTACTGCAGATTGAGTACTTCATCCTCTATCGTTTGCTATATATATTAACACTAATTTTCATCCATTTACATAATGAAACACATGCATTCAATAATATTAATAGTAGAAGATAAAGGCAAGACGGAAAAAACGCAATGAACCAGGACTGTGACAAATGCTCCGCGGCTGTTGTGTCTACAGCACTACAAGTGTGTGTGTGTGGGGGGGGGGGGGGGGGGGGGGGGGGTCCTATTAGATAATGGCCTTTATTATGACTGCGATTAATTATTCAACAAAGATAATTAGCTGAAAAGGTTCATAAAATACAGCTTGATGTTTGGTAAGAAAGGCAAGTGTGAAAACGCTGGGAGAGCTGATTGGGAGAAAAGACCTGTATCATGTACCAATACCGCGTGTACATGAGCCATGTTCATACCCCCAGGAAGGTGAGAGGGGATGGGTTGGGGAGAAAGGGGAGGGCGGGGGAGAGAGAAACCCTTTGACCTGTAGTTAGTCAGTTGGGAATGTTTCCATATGTATGTGTGCTTCTGAAGCTATTGAACCTGAGAGAAACGGTTTTGCAAGTCATCTACGGTTTTGCTAGTCATCTACGCTAATTTATAAAAAATCTGCTGTTTGGGTTTTGGGGCGTGTGTCTGTCCGAGCTGCAGGCATGGCAAGAGGGCAAGAATGTAGCGGGAAGGAGAGGGATGAAATTAAAAAGGGGGAACAAAATGCTATTGTGGTAGATGGTATGGTATGGCTATAGTCATAGAGGCGTCTCATTGAAATTCGGGTTGCTCCCACCTGGAGAGCGCGTCGCAGCCAGAGGCGTGCTACCCATTTAAAATAATATTTTTGGCATGCGCTTTTTGTGTGACTGACAAGGACAAGTAAATTCTGACCAAATAATAACTTTTTCGTTGCGACTGGTTTTAAAGTGTGCTAAGTGCATGGGCACACGGGACCTCGTTTAATTGTCTCATCCGAAAGACTCCATGTTCAGACCGTAAGGCCTAGTGCAGAGTGAGAGGAGAAATCCCCTGTACTCAGGTTCGAACCCAGGTTTACTGTGCACGAGGCGAACACGTTACCTCTGTGCCACTCTACATGAGGGTGGAGGGTGTGGGAAGGGAAGGGAAGGAGAGGAAATGGTAATGGTGTAGTGGTGAGAGACAAGGGGGAAGTTGAGGTTAAGTGGGAGGGAAGGAGGTGAGAGGGAGGGAGGGAAATGTGAAGTGGTAAATGTTAGATCCCCCGAAGACGGAGTGTGGCTGCCCACGCGGCGGGGTAATCAAAAACGGTCAGACACCGTCAGACACGCACACACTTACACACACAATCAAAAACGGTCAGACACGTACTGTTCTCACCCTTAGCTGGTGCATTTGTACCATAGTGTTGAAGTGCTTTCCGCTGTTGGGATGATCCCTGGAGTCTTTTAGCCATGGTATGGCAACAACAACAAATGTTTGATGATGGGAGAGGGGGATGCTACTAGGAGTAAAGTGGAGGGAAGAAAGTGGAAAGGGGAAGGGTGAAGTGGTGGTGCAGTGGAACCTCCCTTATAAGACCTCCCATTATAATAAGACTCCCTCCCATATAAGACCTGCTTCTCTGAGACATTGCCCTTCTTTGTGAGTATTAAAATTACCTCCTTTATAAGACCCCTCCCTTATATTGAGTTATAAGACCTCATTTTGGATGATTTTTTGACGGTCTTATAAGGGAGATTCCACTGTAGTAGGTAAGAAAATGGGGGCGGGGGGGTGAGGCTTGGAAGAAAAGGGGAGAAGGGAAGTAAAAGGGTAAAAATGGGATCTGGATCTGGATTCATATGTTGCAGACGCCACTTCTGACGATATAATGGAAGGATTAGTTGTGGTGGTGGAAGAATGTTTCAGTGTGCACGACTGTCTATGATGGAGCGGGTGGAAGCCTGCACCATGCAGCGCCCTCGATGGTTCATGCCAGCAAAAGCACAGCTAACCCGCGGAGCGCTAGTAAATATAATATGTAATGTAGTGAGCTGGTTAAAGCTCTACTGTCAATAATATTGATCGACACTCCCTGCATATATGGAATACGCGTAACAATCACGAGGCTCTTTCTTGTTCGTCTGTCCCCTAATGTTTGTCTGTCTGTCACACTCTATGTCTGTCTGTCTGTCTGTCTGTCGCCTTTCTGCTTGTTGTTTCCCTCACATGTTTATGTTACATCTGGATGAATGGACGGATATATATTTTAAATTATTATTGTCCTTTGCCGATCTACGATCGCGAAGGAGTCTATTTTCGTACGTGTATGTTTATTTTTTTATATATTTGTTTTTGCAATTCATTACTAGCTGGCTAGCCATCTGGATGTGAGTGTGTGTGTGTGTGTGTGTGTGTGTGTGTGTGTGTGTGTGTGTGTGTGTGTGTGTGTGTGTGTGTGTGTGTGTAGTGTGCATGTGTAGTGTGTGTGTGAGTGGTGTTGATCATTATTGCTGTAAATGTTATCTTTGTTATACATAATGTCTTCATCTGTTATTATCGTAATGTTTAATATCATTTGCATAAAAATATCCTGTAGCAAGGACAACAAGGGCATCGCCGAGCGGCAGCAACGCATTGTGACAATGAAAACCCGGCCAGAGTTATGTCCTGCCCCACCCCACCCCAATAAACACACCACTTTCCACCCTTACAGAACGCATACAATACATAGCCCAAAATTTGAAGCGATTCTGTTCAGTAGTTCATGAGATACAACTGAACTTTTATGCAAACTTCCTTGCACCGAGTGATGTCCTCTGCCCACCCCACCCCACCCCCCAATAAACACACCACTTTCCACCCTTACAGAACGCATAAAATACATAGCCCACAATTTGAAGCGATTCTGTTCAGTAGTTCACGAGATACAGCTGAACTTTTATACAAACTTCC